>ML777234.1:1293910-1316062 GCA_009831015.1 Picea engelmannii
TTTGTCCTCTTCGATATCCTCATAATCGAAGTAGGTGTCGAGTGCTTGGATCCAGTCCAACAACTCTTCAGCGTTTAGACTCCCCTCATAAGTCGGGATGTCCATTTTGGTCTTCAAGCTCATCCTTGAGATAGCCCTGATCAACCTCTCTGTCGAGGCGTCTTCTGCTGAGACCTCTTCTGCATCATGTCCAGCTTCCTCTTCAACCTCGGAGTCGTTGAACTCCACTGCACCAGCTCCATGCCTATGTGCAGTCTCCATCTCCTTGAGTCTCACTCTGAGATCTCGCATCTGGCGTTCCATCTCAGCATTACCTGCTGGCCTCCCTCTCCTTCGCACGTCTCTGTCTTCACGATCAGGCGACGGCCTCTCTCTTCTGGGCGGCATTATGTCTCTGCTTCCCTCTGTTACCGTAGCAAAGAGAACACCAACTCCCTGCTCTGATACCACTCTGACGCAACCTGCCCCTCAGCGGACGGTCGCTCCACTAGGACCTTCTCTTTACACTGGCTCAAAGAGTCCAAGCTCTTCCAACTCCCCTCGAGAGTCTTCGTCACCCACAGGACACTCCTCGCTATCTTCCTTTCGGAAATCGGGAGATCAGGTCTCGCGGTATCGCAAAACTTGCAGCACTCTTCTCGTGCCCAAAACGTCGAACCCCAAACTCCGATGGTCAATCGGTCAACGCTTCGGGATGTCGTCACTCAAAATGCCGAGCCCTTGTAGTTTGAAACCCCGAGTACCGAGGTGTCGATCTCCGATGTGAGGCCACCTATCCTTCACTAACATACGCGGTCCCACACGGCCACGTCACGTCGGGACTTTGCGGATTGCGAGTCCACAAAGCAAAGTTTCCTTGCTGCTGGAAAACCTGAATGCCGAAACCCCGGTGCTCCAGATCTGTGCCACCTGTCCCTCCGACAGTCAACAGCTCCGATCAAATCGGGGTATCGCAATTCGCGATTTCGACGTGCATGTGAGTCTTGCACTCTCCAACCCCGATTCGTCGATATACGATGGCAAATGGATTCCTCCATGCGCCTGTGAGTTAACCCCCTCGCAACTCCTCTGCGATCTGATGGTCTGCGGGGTTTCGCGACTCTCCTCGACAATTTCAAGTCGTTGATTCTCTTCCTCTTAAGAATTCTCCGCTTCGCCACCTTCGTCCTGTGCAACCGGAAACAAAAGGGTGCTATCCCTCCTGAGTTTTTGTTCCTCTGACTCCTTCAGAGAACTTTCACTCACTTCCTGTGCTCGACTTTTAATCACTTCTAGTAGTGATGAAGTCTCTCGGGTCTTGTGCACTCTCACTCACAACAGCCTCGACCTTTCCCTTCTCAGACTTGCTACTGAGACTTCACGCCCGACCTGCACTCACCTGCACGGCTCGAACGGCCCAATTCACTCTGAGTAAAGGAGAACCCAAAAGTTCAACTACTTAGCCCCCTCAACGCACTCTATGCGGAGGAATTCAACTGCACTCTATGCAGGAATCTCCTGGCCTAAGCAGAGAAACAATTGGAGCTCTATCTTCTCATTCTCTCAGGTTTCGAACCTGATATGCAATCACATATGCAGCATATAAAAGATAAGCATAAAAAGAAGCAAACATGCAAAGGCACAATATCAACAACACACAGAGATCAAACACATCCATGGAATTGAATCAAGCTTTCCTATTAATTCAATATCTGTACATGGAGGTTCTTCACAAACTCTCTGCTCTACTCTCTGCTTGCTCCTGTATGAATGAATGATGATACTACAATGTACAAAGGGAGGGTGTCTATACTCTGTTTTCCCTCTCGAAAGTAAAAACTGTCTAATCTAGACTTAATTAACTTATCTACATGCATTAAATCTAGTAAATTTCTCAGCTACCTAAGGACGAGAGCTTATCTTCTCAAGGTCCGTTACAATGGATAAGTGTGCTTCATCACATCAACGTATTAATGTTTGGCGGCACCAAATATCAAAATATTTCAAATTTTGAATGCTGGCGTTGTCCAGCGGTTCTTTGCTCCACGCGCTGGCTCGCTCGATGAAGTGTGGATGCTCCTGCATCACTTTCACTCAACACGGTCATCCAATAGCATACCATAGTGAGACACTCTTAGATGATGTCCAGAAATAACCTATGAAAAGGAAATGTATTCCATTGTACAATCCCGTTGTCAATGGAAACATTACATTCTGGGAAAGGAGAAAATCATCCACACTGATCCACATTTATGACTGGAACAAAATGAATAACAGACTGAATACAATAGCACAGAGATACAGAGAACAATAAAAAATATCCAATGAACAATAACTTCTATTGGATAAATAAAATAGGCTGAAACTGTAAAACTGCAGAACTGAAAACAACTTGCTCGAATTGTGGCAGCTATCTATGAGAAGAGATGTGGCTGCTACATGCATATGTCTGAGAAGAATGATTAGAATGAAGCTCCAGAGGCTTTTTTAACACTAATCATGAATACCAAAATCATAGACATCCAGAACCCTAACCCCAGGAGATGAAACACCAAAAGTTATGTGGGCCTTGGTGGGTAAGTTGGTACCACAACTTCCCGGGGTCGTAAATTTTGTATATGACCTCTGTTTTAGGTGCATGATAGCCTGTTGGAAAGGTATTTTCGATAACTACAGATTATGCCGTCAAAATCTTACTATGTCTATAGTTTGACTGTGGAAAGAAAAAAAAAACTTTATTTAGGGCCTCAAAACGACCTTGGAAGTACAAAAAGATGTACTGACATGTAAACTTCCAAAATAAGCCAGTTGGATTAGGTGGCCGACCACCAATCTCCACCTGGTAGCTATGTAGGGATTCAAACAAACCTGAAGCTGTAGAACGCAAAATTACAAAGAATTACAAAAGAAAGTGATAAACTAAAAATGTCAAAAGGAGGTAGTTGGAATAGGTGGGTGCCAACCAATATCCACCTGGATCAATATCAAGTAAGTGTGGATTTGCTCGATCGACTGCTGCTACTCGATGTTCATGGTTTCAATATCAACATCGTCTGACTTGATTAGACGATTGGTTTCTATTGCTTTTGACGACTCAATGATCATGAGTTTCCTTTTCTTTTTCTTTGTTGGTCGTTCTTCTACGATGGTACCGGCTTTGCTGAGGGTGATTCCCTGGTTAAGATGATTTCTTCCTCATGTATTCTTTTCTTACTTGACATTGTTCTCAACATCAACTCCAATTTTTTTGTGTTTCTTGTGACCTTTGTTGGGATGACATAAGTAGTCTTTCTTTCTAGATTTTTATGTATTTTTCTCCCTCTTGCTTATATTTTCCTGATTGCTCTCTTTATGTGCTTGACCTGATGCTTTTGTTCCTTATCTTTCTACATAGCCTCCTTCATTCCTCGTCCAACCGAGGAGCTATATATTTTTTTCATGACGACATTGTCTTGTCTAGTTTTCTTTATCTTCTCGGAAATATTAGTGGTAATACTTGACAATTTCTCTTGGGTTATGGGGTAATTGAAATCTATTCTTGGATTTGATTGGAATGTCTCCATCCAAATTTTCTCTGTGTTGATTTCTATCTCTTCTTCCTTGACAACCTTTTTTTCCTTGTTCTTTTTGGTCGGTTGATTTCTTTTACCAGGGGATGGATTTGCAGGTATCACTATCAAGGCTTGTAAATCCTCGACGAAAGGAATTGTATATAGAGTTGATTATCTTTCTTATTTCTTCTCCCCATCAGTCAGTGGTAGTACTAAAGGTACCCCTGTCTGTTGTTCTTCAGGAAGAATTTCTAGCTCCTTGTTGATTTTTCTTTCCAGCTCTATGAAAATTTCTTTTGTTGTCGGTTCCTAGTGTAGTTCTTTTGGATTTGGTTCCGAATCGACTCCACATGACAAATTTGTGCAATCGATTTCAATTTGAATATGGTAGGGTGTTGGTAATGCCCGACGAACTACTTGTTTGACCCTCTATCTATGTGTATTGTCTTTCAAACCTGTGATCCATAGTCGAAATATCTCTTGTGGATGTAGCGAGATTGACATGCCTGTTTGATTAGAAGAGAAGACTCTATACTTATCCATTGTTGGGACTTTGTTAGTTGTAAATGTTGGTTCCTCGATGAGACCATATTGTTCCATTGCTAGCCAGATTAGTAATGTGGTAAATTTGATGGAATTTCTAGAATCTTGGCATTCCTTGTAGTTGGTTCTGATTATGTCAGGTAGGTGTTCCTTCCAGTTGAACCTTTCAACATTCTTATAAACTCATGCTATTTATTCAACCATCATCATTTTTACATATGATTCCAGACCTGGAAGTGTGAAGCACAAATACACTATTATTATAGTCTAGCAGGATCTTAAGTCGGTGATTTTATTAATCAACAACCCCTTAGAATTTTTGGTCATCGTCGACCCTGTCGAAAATTGCATCCAATCGTTGGTGTTGGTCAACCTTGGTACCTTGGCTCCTATCTTCGAAATACCCATGATGTGGTAGATAATTCCTCCTGTTATTGATATTAGTTGGTCACACCATAGGTATCCTTGATGATACTGACTAACAATGAAATTCGTTGCCTCTTCCTTCCATCATCCCATGTCAACAATTTGCAGAGCTCCAAGGATGTGTCTAATTCCTTCTTTTTCTAGGAATTCAATTTCTTCTTTCCATGTGCCTTCATGCATTTTCCATTCTATGAAGTGTTTCCAATGTTTTATCTAATCTGCTTCCTCTATTCTCGACTTCCAAATATTTTGCATCTAGATTTGCAGCGGTGTGGCAGTCTCTCGAACAAAAACTTGTCTCTATTTTGAGCCCTCCATTATGTTTCTGACTTGACCTCTCATCCTTGGAATTTGTGGATCTTGATCACTAGTTTGAGAAACAATTAGTGAATTTGTGAGTTTTTCCGACTATATACTCTTCTCTATACTTAACTGTGGGGGAAAAAATAACAATGAAGCAAAGTCATAGGCTTCCTTAAGATTTATAACTGGTAGCGAAAGCATAGAGTTGAATCCGTCCAGTTGTGCTCAAATTTCGTGCTCTTCCATCATAACTATTGGTGGTATGACTAAGTCAAATGAGTGGACGTTTATACTGTTGCTCGACCGACATTCATTCTTGTCACATTGATCATTAATTGATAAATCTTGTGAGTGGTTGTCCCACGTAGTGGTGTAATTATCTGTTATCTGAGTGACTGTGCAATAATCATTTCCATGTTTTTGGTCATTCATGTTCTCGTCGGACATTACCTGTCCATAATTAAATGAGCTTTCTTTGTTGATGTTAGTGCTTCCTCTGTTGGTGTTCTCCTATGCTCAACCGATGAGGTATCCTATTTTTATATGTGGTCAGTACGTGGGATGACTGACCGATATTCTTGAGTGGTGTTATTCTTTATTATTGGGGTGACTTAGTTGATGTCGCTAGTATCTTTTCTGCTCATTCATTTTTCTATGTTTCGCTACGTTTGAATGATGTCATTGTTTTCCATGCCATTTTGATTCATGCTCTCTTAGTTTGCGCTCACTTGATATTTTCTCGCTTGATTCTCTTTTCATAAGTATTTTTCGTAATTCGGTTTATGGGGTGGAGTGTCAGGGATATCTTCTACTACTTTGTCTCAAGCTCGACCAAGGGTTTCTTTCTCTCTCCATTCTGCTTTATTGTTGCTTTTCTTTGGTTTCATGGAGGTCCTTTAAATACTTTACCTTTTTGTTTTCACATACCTGAATATTTCCAACTGTTTTTTGTTTATTATATTTAAGGAGAGTTTATTTGTCATAAATATAATTAGTCAATTTATTTGATGAATTCGACCACTTTGTTGCATTATTTTGACTTTATTCGGTTCTTGTTGGCAATTCCCTGCTAAATTTTTCCAACATGGTTCTTTTTTTTTACACATGGTAATACTTTCGATGTGCATTGTTAATTAATTTCTTAAATGGTTTCCCCAATAATGTTGGTAGTTGGATCGCTCTGGTCGGTCGGATGTTTTCTAGAACATAAGGTCCAAGCCATGCTGTCTCTAATTTTCTGGGTTTACCTTTTATATGACTGTCATATAACAAGAATAAATATCCATCTTTACTATCTTTTTTATTTATATTTCGATCATGCCACACTTTTTGTTGTTTCTTTTGAACCTCCTGGTGATGTATTTCTATTAATATTTCTTCTTTCAGTTTGTTTAATTCATACAGTCGGTTGTTCACACTTTTTCTTTCGTCAAATTTGGCTACAAATGCAACCCTGTTATAATTGGTCCAAAATTGTAAAGGGATAACAACTTATTGTCCATAGATGAGCTTGAATGGAGTCTGCCCAGTCGACCTTTTGTATGTTGATCTATATGCCTAGAGGATTGAAGGAATCTTGTCATCCCATTCCTCTTTTTTGAGGCTGCAAATATTTGTGAGTCATTTTTGCAATGTTTTGTTAAATGGTTTGACCGTCCTGTTTTCTTGTGGATGGTAAGTTGTCTCTCTTCTATGGTCGATCAAAAACGTTTCCAGTAGGAATTTAATTTTTTCGTTCATAAAGTGAGTTTCCTAGTCGCTTAATAATGTCATAAGACATCCAAACCTTGTAATTATATTCTCGTATATGAATTTTTTTTCTATCTTTTTGGTAGAAGATTTGACTAGCTCATCTTCTTCCCACATAGTGACATATTCGACCGCAATAATGATGTACTTGGCACCAGTTCTTCTTTCCCTCCGTGGAAATTATCCGAAGAAGTCGATAACTCAGATTTTGATTATTCAGTTGGGGTTTATTGAACTTAATGGTATTTCATTTTTCCACAAAGGTCGTCCAAGCCTCTAACAACTATCACATTTTCTTACTTGGTCCCAATAGTATTTATGTAAAGTCATCCACCACAAGATTGCTTGTAGTATATTTATGGCTGCCATGTCGGCCTAAAAATCCCCCCTGACTACTCCTGCATGAGCTTCATTGATAATATCGCCTCTTACATGCTCTGGAACACATATTCTTGAAACATCATCAATTCCCATTTTGTATAAATGTCCGTTTATGATTGTGAAAGGTGCAACTTTGAGGGCTAGAACTTTCTTTTTGTTTGTTGGAAGGTCCTCTGGGGCCTTTCCTTCTTCTCGGAAATTAGAAATATCTTATAATTCTTTAGTGGAAACTTCAACTCGAAATAAATGTGTGTCAGGGAGATCATCATCGATGCCTGTCAGGTCTTCTCCTGTTTCCAGTCATGATAAGTGGTCAAGTAGGACATTATTTTTCCTTGATCATATGATTATGTTGAATTAAAATTATTGAAATAAGAGTAACTAATGAAAAATCATGCCTTGATGGACTGGTTTATTGACCAAGTATTATTAATAGAAAAAGGTTTATAATTATTAATATAAATATTTTTATATTAAAATATTTATATTAATATTTAACCCAATATTTAATTCATGACCTCAAGTAAAATCATGGGCACAAATCTCAAACTAAGCATAAAATTCAAAGGGTGGATGGAGGGCGCACATACATTTCGGGGGTTGAAAGTGATCAAGAGTTATTTTTTTGAAGTGGTCCCGAAATCCAAACCATTGTTTTGGTGATTGGATATGTGTTCTTACTTGGTGCATTTCGGGAGATGGAGTGGTGTGGACTAAATTCACTCTCCACAAGCTCCATAATTTACTTAATTTAAATTTATATTATTCCCTATTCCCCGCAATAAAATAAAACTATTTTATGAATATGAGTGCCCTAATTCTGAACTACGAAGTTTTTATGATAAATGTTTCCTCCCGGTGGAACAATTTCACAGAGGTGAAAATTAAATTTTACGACAGAGAAATAAAGGTTTTTGAATGGGAAAATGTTCGTAGATTAAATATTTGGATAATTGTTTATCCAAATTTTTTACATAAGTAAAAGAAGAGGATTAAAAATATTTTACCAAAGATGGTAACCAAGACATGGTTTTCAAAACCATGGGAAACAAACCAGTAAATGGTTTTCATGGTGAAATGATAAATAGGGAAACAAGACATGGTTTTTAGTGAAATGGTAAATTGGGAAAAACAAGACATGGTTTTCAAAACCACAGGAAGCAAGTAATAAATGGTTTTTCAAAACCACGGGCATGAATTAAAATATGGAAATTTAATTTTACAGGATAAAAAATATTTGGGAATTATTTTTATTCAAATATATTATTCCCAAATATTTAAGGAGAATATGGATAAATGAAATTAGATTTGAAAGAGTACAAGTGACATTTCAAAGAGAATGTAGTAGAGGAAGGAGCTAAAGCGTCAGAGGAATTGACAGCTGGATCATAAAACGTTTTCATGTTAATCATTTTAGTCGATTATCATACAAAAACTATCATTTGTAATCATTATAGTCAATTTTAGAAGTTGAAACGTTTCAGTTCAGCTATTGTAATTGGTTTCTAACTAAAGGAAATCAAATTATATAAGTATTAGAAGTTCCAAATGTATTAATGTTGGCAAAAGCGCAACGACATAATTCTAGTTGTTTGAACATTGAATGTAATTTTCTGAAGATGAATAGAATACATATGTAGAATTCTTTGAAGTCTCCATGAAAAAATTCTAATGGTGGTGATATGAGTTTTGTCTTCTCTCTTTGTATGTATTTCCTATGTTTCTGATTCCATTAACATTGTATTTTGTTTAAATTGGATAGTTTAAATGTCCAAAATTCATCTTATGATGCTATTGGCTTAAGCAATTTAAACTGTGTAAGTTTCTTCATAACTTATTTAGAATTCATTTCACTAATGTTCTAATGCAGTTACTTGTTTTCCCCTTTCTTCTTACACTCTGTAAATTACAATTTATAACTCAAATTCATCACCTCATTTATCCTTTATCCTTTTGAGAGTTCTACTTACCAGTCAATGTTCCTATTCATTTTTAGAAATTTGACTCCATATCCCTGAGTGTCCTCTCCCTTCCTTGGCAACATAATTACAAAATTCCCCAAACATAAAAAAAATCTAGCCATTGATTGTCAAAGAAATATCAAGTGACAGGAGAGAGCCCTCTCTGAGCTGAGCAGGCTAGTAGCCATATCTAAAGTTGTTTTGTAGGTTACCTCTGTCATTTGTTTTATCAACCGAACAAATTTATAGAGTGCTAACATTCTGGCACCGTTGTTGGGGAACGAAGGTGAAATATTCCCTGGGAGAAGCGACAAAGTTCAGATCAGAGTACTGATGGTGAAAAGTATTCAGACATAGAAAGGTTGTACATAATTCACCAAGCGAATCCATTTTCAAGAATCTAGAATTCAAAATTTTCATGGCGACTCCACTATCCAAAGACTCAGTAGCCTAAAGATTTTATTGGCAACTCCAATAAAAATTCAAATGTGATTCAGAGACTCCACTAGAGGACGCGATCCATTGACAGAGCAATGAAAGGAAATCATGGGACCATAGCCAAGTTGATGAGCCTCTTGAAACCAAGGATGATGTCTCACCTCTTGTAATTGATCCAACACCCTCCAATATTCAACATAGATACATTCCTTTAAAATTACCTCACATCCTTCATGATTTTCCTCCAAAGCACTATAAGTACCTACCTATTTTTTATGGAGAACCTAATGCCATCACAACTGAAAAACACATCCAAGATTTTGAACATTTTATAGATTTGTTTGAGATTGATCATGATGATGTTTGTATGAGGGCCTTCTCTCAATAATTGAAAGGGGATACCAAAGACTGGTTTAAACATGTGCAACCAGAGACAATTAGCTCATGGGAGGAATTGAAGAATGTATTTTTGAAGTTTTGGGGCAAGGAAAAATCTTTGGATCTACAACTTACAGAGTTATATGCCTTAAAAAGGCAAAACAATGAAACTATTTCTACATTCAGTAGAAGGTTTTCCAGTATTTATTACAATTTGCCCAAAGAAATTCAACCCGCTAAAGTTGTTTCCATGCTCCATTATACAACAACTCTTCATCCAGATTTGTCTTTTATCCTGATTGAAAGAAGACCTAAGTCCTTACAACAAATGTTTAATGATGCTCAAGAGATTCAACACAATATCCAAGCATATAAATAGATTCGAAACGAGGAGTTGGATGCTAAAGAACATGGCAGTGAATATGAATAAAAAAAAATTGATTTGAATCTTGAGAAGAGAGTTAATAATATCATAGGCCCTCTTGAAGTTTTAAATGCTAATGATTTTGAAAAGGATTATATTCCACTTATTGAAAGAGAGGGCACTAATTTAGCTTCTGATCCATCCCATGATAAGCATGGGACCGATTTTTTATGTATTCATTTGTAGACAGTCAAGAAGATGATTTTGCAAATCAGCTTGTTGAAGAGAAGGTTGATGTTCCAAGATTTTCCTTGTTAGACAAAATTGTAGATGTTGTTGATTTGCCTATATATGATGAATATGATGATGATTATGATGCTGACTTCCTAGAACAACCAGTTGCATTTTATTTATCAAAAAATGTTCCTTTTCAACAGTGGAATGAGAGTAATCATTTTACATATCACAGTTACAAAGAAGAAAGAACTGAATCAACTGAAGGAAATTCTTTACCTTTATGATTTTTTTCATTTAAGTTGTTGAAATAAAACTATAAGCTCATCATTGAAGCAAAGGAATGTGTGATGATGCCAAATCACATTGATTCACTGGAACAAATTAACAAGAAATTGCAGCCATATTCTGATGTGTTTGATGACCCTGTTACTTGTTATGTAGAAGGTCTTGTGAGTTCAAAATTGCAGCCATTGGTCGAAGATGAATTTGAAAATGAGTGTGTTCATCTATCCAAATAAATTGAAAAATGTGCATATGACTGTAGTGACGAAAATGAATAAGGTTTTGTATCAGGTGAAAGAACCTTGCCATTGTGTTTTTCTTCTTTCAAATTGCTGAAGCAAATTTTTTATAATGTTTCAAATCAGAAATCCTCCAGGCATGATGTTGAATATGAAGAAAGAAGTGGACTTGCAAATGAAAAATATCTTCCATTATGTTTTTCTTCCTTTGAATTGTTGAAAGTAAATCATGAGATAACAGAGGAAGCAGGGAAGTCTGACTACATTCACAATGACATTTTTTTACATGAGAAAATTGTTATCGGTGAAGAAGACTAACAACCTTCTCATGCATTTAATGACCCTGTTGATGATTACATGGAAGGTTATTTTAGTTCAGATTTGTAGCTTATGCTCAACTACCAACTTGGAAATAAACATGATGGTCAATCAACGTGAGTGTTAGATATGCATTGCTTTCCATTAGGGGTTTCATTTCAGCCAACACTGTTTTCTGATTTAGAAGATTTTTATTTCTAGTAGTCTCAACAGATTTTTCAGCCTCTTGGTGGCAATCAATAGGTTAAATCACATGAAAATAAGAATGCAATGCAAGAGGTGAAACATGATGGTTGTTTTATGCATGTTTTATAGGATCCATTTGCATTTTTGTTGGAGGCAGTAAACAGTCCCAATGTTTTTAATTTTTTGAGATTTGAATTTATAGGTGAATTCTTGAATGAATTATTAGTAAACAAACTTTGGGGCAAGCATGTGCAAAGAAAAAAACCAGTGGATAAAATGTTTGCATGGTGGCATTGGAATTATGATGTCACTTGATTGGCAGTTCATTTCAGCAGTTAGGGTAGGTAGGTGTGAATAAGCTTGTTGGTCAAGAATTTTTCAGTTTGGACTTCCAGTAGTGTGTACAGCCAGATTTTAGCGGTGTATTCAGTGGTCATTCTCCAGTTGAGAGCAGTGTGTAGACTTTGGTTTTCAGCAGACACTAGTGACAGGTCGAAGCAAGGTACACACACATGTTTTGGGAGCATCCCAATGGATCAGGCACCAGGTCTACGATTTCTTTGCTACCTCACTGGGAGGATAGCATCCCCATTAGAGCCAATGTTATCACATGCTAATTTGCATTAATTTTTCCAAAGCATCTTGTCCTTGTGCTATCTTTCCACTCATATTTTAAAAAAAATTCACCAGCTCCCTCAAACTCCCATCACCTAAATCCTTCGCTCGACTGATCATCCAAAATAGTCATTTCCTCCAGGAGTAAAAAATTGGCAAAAATCCCAAAACTATATCTAGCCTTAATGCTTATCTAAATCCCTTAGTTCCATCACTTCATTCATTTTTACCCTTATTATCATATTCCCGTTGAAAATTAAAAATATTCCTTTTATTAAGCTTAAGCACCCTGATCCTATCCACAAAGTCATGTGATGAGCCTCATATGCCCAAAGTCCTTAGAAAAATGGAAAAAGGTTTATAATTATTAATATAAATATTTTTATATTAAAATATTTATATTAATAGTTAACCCAATATTTAATTCATGACCTCACGTCAAATCATGTGCATGAATCTCAAACTAAGCATAAAAGTCAAAGGGTGGATGGAGGGAAAACATACATTTCAGGGGTTGAAAGTGATCGAGAGTTATTTTTTTGAAGTGGTCTCAAAATACAAACCATTGTTTTGATGATTGGATACATGTTCTTACTTGGAGTGGTGTGGACTAAAACTTCTCTTCACAACTCCTAAATTTCCTTACTTTAAATTTAGATTATTCCCTATTCCCCGCCATAAAATAAAACTATTTTATGAATATGCGTTCCCTAAGTCTGAACTATGAAGTTTTTATGATAAATGTTTCCTCCAGGTGGAAGAATTTCATAGAGGTGAAAATTAAATTTTACGGAAGAAAAATAAAGGTTTTTGAATGGGAAAATGTACGTGGACTAAAGATTTGGATAATTGTTTATACAATTTTTTACAGAAGTAAAATAATAAGATTAAAAATATTTTACCAAAGATGATAACCAAGACATGGTTATCAAAACCATGGGAAACAAACCAGTAAATGGTTTTCACAGTGAAATGGTAAATAGGGAAAAACAAGACGTGGTTTTCAGTGAAATGGTAAATTGGGAAAAACAAGACATGGTTTTCAAAACCATGGGAAAAAAGTAATAAATGGATTTTCAAAACCACATGCATGAATTAAAATATGAAAATTTAATTCTATAGGATAAAAATTATTTGGGAATTATTTTCATTCAAATATATTATTCCCGAATATTTAAGGAGAATATGGATAAATGAAATTAGATTTGAAAGAGTACAAGTGACATTTCAAAGAGAATGTAGCAAATGAAGGAGTTGAAGCGTCAGAGGAATCAATAGCTAGATCATAAAACGTTTTCCTGTTAATCATTGTAGTTGTTTCTCATACCAAAACTATCATTTGCAATCATTATAATCAGTTTTAGAAGCTGAAACGTTCCAGTTCAACTATTGTAATCGGTTTCTAACTAAAGGAACTCGAATGATATAAGTATTAGAAGTTCCAAATGTATTAATGTTGGCAAAAGCACAAGGGCACAAGTCTAGTTGTTTGAACATTGAATATAATTTTTTGAAGTTGAATAGAATACATATGTAGAAGTCTTTGAAGTCTCCATGAAAATATTCTAATGGTGGTGATATGAGTTTTGTCTTCTTTCTTTGTATGTATTTCTTGTGTTTCTGATTCCATTAGCATTGTTTTATGTTTAAATTGGATAGTTTAAAGGCCCATAATTCATCTTATGATGCTCTTGGCTTACGCAATTTAAACTGTGTAAGTTTCTTCACAACTAATTCAGAATTCATTTCACTAATGCTCTGATGCATTTACTTGTTTTCCCCTTTCTTCTTACACTCTACAAATTACAATTTATAACTCAGATTCATCGCCTCATTTAGCCTTTATCCTCTAGAGAGTTCTACTGACCAGTCAGTGTGCCTAATTGTTCTCAGAAATTCGACTCCATAGCCCTGAGTGTCCTCTCCCTTCCTTGCCAACAGAATTGCAAAACCCCCACAAAACAAACAAAATCTAGCCATTGATTTTCAAATAAATACCAAGTGACAGGAGAGAGCCCTCTCTTAGTTGACCAGGCTAGTACCCAACTCTAAATTTCGTTTGTATGTTACCTCTGTCCTTTCTTTTATCAGCCGAACAAATTTACAGAATGCTAACATTGTCGAAAAAACATTGAAAGTCAATGTCGATCCTAAATCAACCGACATCTTTTCTTTTTTCCTTCTGTATAACTGCTGATGGATTTTCTAGAATGCTTTTTATTTGTTGTGCTGCATCTTTCAAGTGTTCCTCTTTTGGATTAAATTCAAAGTCTTGCACAAAATTTCCTTTAATTTCAGCCCAGTTTAATGTATGTTTGCAAGATACTTTAATATTATACCATTTATTGGGTATTTCATCTAATGTACTTGGAAACATATGGGGCCACACCCTCTGATCTTTATATCTTATGTGTATTTTTCATGTTTCTTAAAGAATGTATGATGAGGTGGATTTTTTTGTATAATGTACCTTTTTTCTCCATTTATTATTCCAAAAGATGTGTATAGAACCAAGCAGTTCTAAGTCCATGAGTCAAGGGAACCATCCTCCTAAAAACAGGGGATTTTTTCTCCCTCAAAGAGCTGCTAGCCAATAATCAAGGGACAATCTTACCACCTACCTCGAGAGTGATCCTTGTGCATTAATGATCACTCTTGGTTAGAAACAATTAGAGATACAACTGTAATGGGATGAGATCCCTCATTTACTGACTTCACTCCTCTATTTAGAAAGGGAGGTCAAACTCTCTAGCTATATAAATACCTTTAACCTAGGAGAGAAAGGGACAAATTTTTGATAATAATATTGTATTGAGATTTTTCTCTGAAGACTTCGATTGGAGACATAGAGCCTTTTTCTCTCTTGATGTACTACTGATGTTGATGAAATAAAATATGGTTTTGTTTTCAACATATTATATTTTTTCTCAGGGCTCCTTGTGCTTCTTGGGTAGGACCCACCCAAGAGGGATCAAGGGCCTTGTTACAATTTATTTAGTTCTTTGCATGTTAGATAGTGATTAGTTATCATTTCATTTGTTTTTGAAGATTAATAAATATTTTCATGATTAATTATGCTTTCTTTCAAGTTATCATTAACCGGTTAGTTACAACAGGTATCATGTAGAAAGATTCAATAGCCTCTTGAAATACTCTTGGGTGCCTTTCCATGGTGAAAAACCTTATATCCATTTCATTTTATTACAGTATAACTTTGTTGATGATTCAAAATACCTACACTAGTGTTTTAGGCTTCTCTTCAGCTTCCTACAGGAGTTTCCTGTAGAAGCTATACAATTCTTGTAGAAACTTCCTGTAGGACTGTTTAGCTCTAGATTTCAGTTTATCTTAATATTTTTTTTTATGAAAATATAAATAAATAATAAAAAATACATATGGCTTGTTTATGATCCAAGGGTTATACATAAAATATATTTTTGTGTTCATACATTAGTTTAGCTTTCCTTTAATTGAAGTTTTCTATCTTAAACTAGAATGAATTTATCTTTTTCTTTCAATTTGATCTTTATGTTTTGGTATGATTTATTTCCTAACATTAGACTAAATTCCTTTTCTACAATTTATATTAACTATCCTTTCAATTGGTGTGATCTTTATTCTAGCAGTCGATTAATTTTCCTTATGTCATTTCAATTTCCTACCATTAGACTAAATTCCTTTTCTGCAATTTAGATTAACTATCCTTTCAGTTGGTGTTCTTTTTATTCAAGTAGTAGATTGAATTTCCTTCTATCATTTCAATTTCCTTCCATTAGACTAAATTCCTTTTCTGCAATTTAGATTAACTATCTTTTCAGTTGGTCTTGTTTTTATTCAAGTAGTAGATTAATTTTTTTTTGTCGTTTCAATTTCCTGCACAATTTCATGCATATAAACCCTTTATCAGTATTATACCTATACTACTGTCAGTTTGGATTGCATATATATTTCATAGCACCTATTAATTTTGTACGAATTCCAGGTTGACAAGTAAATTAAGAGACCAAGGGTACAATAAATCATTGCTACTATTCCTGGGACCTCACTTTTTTGCATTGTTGTCGAGGAGGTGTTGAAGTATGCAAATTATTTTCTTTTTGTTTTATTTGGTGTGACTTGGATAAGTAAAAAGGATACCTCAGTCACAAGGGCAACCTCACTATGGAATTTATGTATTGTAACAACCCAAGTGCTTTCACTTCATGTGAGTATTGATATCTCCTTGTCACACTCTCTTTTTGCATTAAATATCTGGAAAAAAAAACGTTTTTCACTTTCTTTTAATTTCATGAATGACTAGACCTAGAGATAGGAAAGGAAAATTTTTACAAAAAAACCACACCACAAAAATAGGTCCAAGCAATCTAGAGATTAGTCCTAAAACACTAGAAATTTTTTTGGAAAGGGAAGATAAAGAATTTGTAAATATTTCAGAGGAGAGTAAATCCTCACCTTGTGTCATGGCTAGTGAAGAAGAAATATTTGAGTTCCATATTATGGAATCTGGTGGAGAAGCCAAGATGAAAATATTAATTCTTATGCTTTACCTCATTTTCATGGGATTGTTTCCAAAGATCCTGGCACTTTCTTGTTTGAATTTGCAGTTATATGAAGGACATATGATTATAATAATGATGAACATAAGCTCAAACTGTTTCCTTCTAACTTGAATAATTCATCTCTAAGATGGTTCATGAGCCTAGAGATAAACAATATCACAACTTGGGATTAGATGAAAAATACCTTTAGTGAAAGATACATAGACTATTGTATAGAAAGAGACACAATGAATGAAATTTTCAAAATGACATGAGGACCTAATGATGAATCTCTAGAATACTTTGAAGGGATATTTCAACTAAGCTACAAAAGAGTTCAAAACTACACTCTGGATGAAGATTCACTCAAGGTTGTCTTACTCAGAGGAGTAAGAGAATATCTCATGGAAACATTGAATCTCCTATCCAATGGAGATATCTATCAATTGGATTATGATGATATCAAGAGAATATTCAAGAACCATTCAAGGTACTCAAGAAAAAAAGGTATAAGTAGTATAGGTTTGATACCTCAATATTCTAACCATATAGCTCATGATAATGGTTCAATTCATATTAAAACAATTGATAAAGAAGGAATTCCCTTGTTAGTAACTGGGTTCAGTTTACAACAAGACAATGACAAGGGAAGAGGTTACAACAATAGTGAAGACACAATATCTGGATGTGATTGACAATAAAGATGTTCTTAATCCATGCAAATAAGGAGATATGCAAAACAAATATTAAAAATCCTAGACAAAAACCTCCATGAGGTATCTAGGACATATATGTGGGTGAAAACCTCCAATTGAGGTAGTCTCATATATGAATAATAAATATCATCATCAAGAAAACCTCACAGAGGCTTGATGAGGTGAGGCATTGGTGAAAATTAGTGATGGAACTTCTTCCTTGTAAAAAAAAGAGAAAAAAAAAGAAAAATAAATGTTTTTACTAATATTTTGTTCTGTAGGTACCCAACACTTCATTGTTGCATCCATCTACACATGACTAAAATCAAGAGTTAACAAAAAATCAATAAGTAAAGTAAGAATTTCCAATTTTTCTATATTCATTCATAACATTTTCCATTATCTCCATATTCATACCATTTTCTATATTCTAAAGGATCCTACAGGATTCTATAGGATAATCCTACAAGTACAATTCTACAAATAATGGAAGGAAACCCAAGTCAATACAAACATAAACAATTTAAATATCAATATCAGTAATAAAAAAACCTTCTCCAACCATTATTTCCATCAGATACACCCTTGGGATAGAAAAAAATCAACTTCTACATGATACTTTGTATCCTGTAGAAAATATTCAGCATGGCAGAAACAGATCTATAGGATGATTTGTATCATGTAGAACGAGTGGAGGCCACATTATCATAGTGCATTGAAGTTCTAATCTCTAGGAGGATGATAAGAGAATATAGAGACATCGTCAATAACAAAATTCATCATTTTCCATTACTCCATCCACCTGCAAGAAGAAAAATTAATGTACATGCAAAGGTAAACAAAGGTAACACAATTATATATCCTCACAACATTTCATTAACCTTCATACAAATTTACCTATGCTTATTTTCATATGGTTTAAATAATATTTAATGTCAATAAGGTGATGGAAACAAATATGTTCATGTGTTGTCAACTGGGGGGATGGCCATAATTCGTTCCAAGATTCGAATTGACATGTGGATAATAAGTGGTTTAAGTGGAAGTTCATTACTTTGATTCAAAAAACATGAATTAAGGAGTTATGAAAACATCAAGTCAACTGTTGTTGTACTATTTTGACAAGAAAACAATCATATCCACGATTTCAAGGTATAAATCGAAGTTAGAAAAATCATAGAACCTTTTTGAATTTGAAGAAGAAGAGTGGCTCTAGTCAGGTGAAATCAGGAATCCTAGATCCTAGGAGAAGAGGGAAAGAAAAAAATCAACCAAAGGATCCGAGCACACTACAAGAGAAGAATTTCTACAGACTGCGGGTAGCCATGAAACCCTAAACAAAGAAATATCCCTTCAATCTTAAACATTTTCTGTATTTATTTTAGTTTTACTTTGTGTTTGACTTATGGTTGTTCCTGGAAGGTTTTATGGTCATTGAACAACAAGCAAGTCATACCCTCCAGAAACCCATTTTTTTTCCATATTTACAATCTTGTAGAATCTGTTCTAAAAATTGAACCAACTTCCCATGTGTTAAGATATCTCATTCTAACAAATTGTTGATATTCATAAACCTATGGTCAAAAAATATCGACACTAGAGTTTTTTTTATGAGTCTTCAAAACCGCATCCTGTAGAAATTGGGATTTACATAGTTCTTGTAGAAATATGCTTTTACATGATTTGTTTCTATAAGAACGACTATAGAGAAATGTGCCGACTTGAAAATTGTTAGATAAAACATTGACTTTTCCTTCTCTTCAAAGAAAAAAACCTTTGCTGAATTTGTTGACCACCATATTTACCTAAAAAAAATATCAATTTATCCTCCTCTTTAAGGAACAGGTAATTTGAACATCCTACAGGAAAATTATAACCAACCTTCTTCTCCTTTCAAACACTCAACTCATCATCCTTAAAAAACAATCTTGGGAGTAGGATTCAAGAGGAGAGAACCAATAGAGCCTTCTAGGGTTTATGATAACCCTCAACTCATCATCCTTAAAAAACAATCTTGGGAGTAGGATTCAAGAGGAGAGAACCAATAGAGCCTTCTAGGGTTTATGATAACCCTGAGGTAGTGGAAATTTTTTAGAGATGTGATTGGTTGGGATACTTTAAGAGACTCAAAGGGTTTGATGATGAGATATCCATGGAGTTTTCTCATAATTTCTAGAATATACAAGAACAAGAATATGTGACCACAGTGAGGGGAATAACAATTAGAATCAATGAATCCTCCAACAATAGGGTATTGATCAACAATAGGTTAATTCATAGTAGCATATTGTTGAACAACAAAAGGGTATAGGAAAACAACCTAGCAGTGGTCAGGAGCTTAGTGGACAAAAACAATAGTAATGAGAGTAGAAGAACCAGATTTTGTTGCACAAAGGGTGCACAAAGTTTCAGTTGGGGGGTGATGATGAGCCCCATTATTGTCTATTCCAAAGGGTCACCTTAAGCACATTTTCCATCATAAATTAACTTAATACTTTTTTTTACCATATTTAATAGTAAGTCATGTGTATTTTCCATGTTTCTTAATGAACGTGTGTTGAGGTGGATTTTTGTGTCTAATGTGATATTTTTCTCTAATGTTTATTCCAAAATATGTGTATAGCACCAAGCAGGTTGAACTCCATTAGTCAAGGGCGTCAAAGTGTTTCTAGCCAAGAATCAAGGGACATTGTCCTCACATACCTCGAGAGCACTCCTTGTGCATTAACGACCACTCTTGATTAGGAGCAGTTTGAGATATATTTGTGATGGGATGAGATCCCTTATTTACTCACTTCTTTCCTTGATTTAGGAAGGGAGGTCGAACTCTCTAGCTATATATAGACCTTTATCCTAGGAGATAAAGGGACACATTTTTTATACTTTGGGTGGAGACTTAGAGCCTTTTTTTTCTCTTGATGTACTACTAATATTGATAAAATAAAAGATGGTTTTGTTTTCATATTATTATATTTTTTCTTACGGCTCGTTTTGCTTCTTGGGTAGGACACACCCAAGAGAGCTCAAGGGACCTGTTGCAATTTCTTTATTTCTTTGCATGTTAGATAGTGATTAGTTAGAATTTAACTTCTTTTTGAAGACTAATATATTTTTTCATGGCCCAAAGGGGTTGGATCCAATGGTGGAAAGCGAGGATTTTTTCACCATTGGGCAAGCTTCAATTCTCATGAGGGATTTACCTAGAGCCATGGGGACACCTTGAGGTAGTGGTCGAACGTGTGGTTGCACCCAGAGATACTATATTAAACGGTATCGTGACTTGTGCACACATAATTGGATCAAATCCCACCCCCATGAACTTCAATATTTTTAGTCCCTGAGATGTAGAACAGTCAGTGATGGAGTGTGTTGTTAAGCCACTCCATGTTGTTAAATTCATCGGTTCGAAACCTGCAGGGACGAAAAATCCAACCATGTTAAGGGTTGGTGTGGCTCAGGCTGGGTGCGATCCCTGGGTTATTTTGATGGCTTAGATTCCCATGAGTCACGGTTTGTCAAGCCACAGGTTAATCCCACAACCAACAGGTTCGACCAAATTAATAAACAATATATATATATATATATATATATTCATGATTTATTCTTCTTTCTGTCAAGTTATCATTAACTTATTAGTTACAAGAGGTATCTTGTATAAATATTCAACAACATCTTGGAACACTCTTGGGTGCCTTTCCACAACTAAGAACCTTAGATACATTTAATTTTACTATAGTATAACTTTTTTGATGCTTCAAAATACCTACACTAGCTTTTTAAGATTCTCTAAATAGCTTCCTATAGGATTTTCCTGTAGAAACTGTACAATTCCTATATAAATTTCCCGTAGGACTGTTTTAAATCTAGATTTCAGTTCATCTTAATCTTCTTTTTATGAAAAAAGAAATAAACAATAAAAAATGCATATGTCTTGTTTCTGATCCAGGGGTTAGACATAAAATAACTTGTTGTGCTCATACATTAGTTTATATTTCATTTAATTGCATTTTTATGTCTTAAACTAAAATGAATTCATGTTCTAATTTCAGTTTTCTCTTTACAGTTTGGTATGCTTTATTTCCTACCATTAGACTAAATTCCTTTTCTGCAATTTATATCAACTATCCTTTCAATTGGTGTGCTTTTTATTCAAGCAACGGTTTTGTTTTTTGGTAATCCCGAACCTTTTTTACTTGCTGAGGGATTTCCTTGGCTAAGATTCCATGACCCAGGGGCATCTAATCCTTCAAAGTCACCCAGGGATCACACCCAACCTGGACTGCACCAACCCTTAACATGGTTGGATTTGAGGTGTCCCTATGGGTTTCAAACCAGTGACTTTCACTTATGGAGTGCCTTAACAATGCACTCCCTCACCGACTGTTGTAGACCCTGGGAGCCAAAAAGTTGAAGGACATGGGGGTGGGCTTTGATCCACTTATGTGTTCACATGCCACGTTACCATTTTAATATAGTATATATGGGTGCAACCACACACTTGACCACTACCTCAAGGTGCCCCTATGGCTCCAAGTAAATCCCTCATGAGAATTGAACCTTTCCTAACGGTGAAAAACTCCTCGCTTTCCACCATTGGATCCAACCCCTTTGGGCATTCAAGCAGTAGATTAAGTTTCCTTCCATCATTTCAATTTCCTACCATTAGATTAAATTTTTTTCTACAATTTAGATTAACTATCCTTTTAGTTGGTGTGCTTTTTATTCAAGTAGTAGATTAAGTTTCCTTCTGTCATTTCAATTTCTTTCCATTAGACTAAATTTTTTTCTTTAATTTATATTCAATATCCTTTTAGTTGGTGCATTTGTATTCATGCAGTAGATTAATTTTCTTTTTGTCATTTCAATTTCAAAATAGCTACCAATTTAACGAGAACTCTACAGAATTCTTGTTTTTTGGGGGGTCCAATTTATTACCCCATTTTAAAAAATGGTTCTACCGGTAGCACCC
>ML777234.1:1327679-1361568 GCA_009831015.1 Picea engelmannii
GGGGGGGGGATTTTGGAGGGAAGTTTTCTTTTGGGGGGAGGGAATTTTAGAGGGAAAAGATCATTCTGAAAGTTATAAGAATGTCACTGGGAGGGTGTGCATTTGTATCATTCTATGTTATTAGAGAGAAGGGATGGCTTCGTCAGATAAAGAAGATTTTATTTCTGAGACATCAAAAAATTATTCGCATACCTCTTCTGTTGGGACTAGCAAATGCGATGGGAATGCTTGTAATGAAAATGAAGCATTGTATTTTTCATCTAGTCATAAGTTTAATCATATTGCAAGCAATGTTTTTCAACATGTTCCTTGGGAAAGTCCTAAATTAGAGGAATTTGAAGGCACCGATGATGAATAGGAGGAATATGACGGTGATAAATCTATTCAACAGTTTAATAGTAGTGAAAATAATTAAAATGTAGGTCGAAGTGGAGACTATGATCAACATTTAAATGATTGGGATGAAAATTTTCCTCCAAGTGAGGAGTTTTAAGGTACCGATGAAAATTTCCAAGGCACCAATGAATATGATGAATAATTTCCCTCAAGCGAAAATTTTAAAAGAAGTGAAGATGGTTATGACAATGGTGGACAGTCTTTCCTGAGTGGGGAATTTAAAGACAACAATGTTGGTGATGATGAATTTCCTCCAAGTGAGGATTTTGAAGGTATTGATGAAGATTTTCCTCCAAGTGAGTATTTCCAAGGCACGAATGAGGATGATGAAGAATTCCCCCCAAGTGGGGATTTTAAAAGTAGTGATAACCATTATGACAATGTTGGACTGTGTTTCTTGAATGAGGAATTTAAAGGAAGCAATGTTGGTGATGATGATTTTACTCCAAGTGAGGATTTTCAAGGTACCAATGAGGATGATGAATATTTTCCTCCAAGTGATGATTTTCAAGTCAGTAATGAGGATGATGAAAAATTTCCCTCAAGTGGGGATTTTCAAAGTAGTGAAGATGATTAATCCATTGGTGGACACTCTTTCCCGAGTTATAAATTAAAGGAAACAATGTTGAGGATGATGATTTTCCTCCAAGTAAAGATTTTCAAGATACCAATGAATATTTTCAAGGCACTAAGCAGGATGGTGAAAAGTTTCCCTCAAGTGGAGATTTTGAAAGCAGTGAAGATGATTATGTCAATGGTGGAAACAATGTTGGTGATGAATTTCCTCCAAATGAGGATTTTCAAGGTACCGACGATGATGATGGAAAATTTTATCCAAGTGAGAATCTTAATGGCATTGACAGTCCTATGGGTGATGATGATTTTTCTTCAAGTGAATATTTTCATGGAAGATACAATGACATTGGTGAGGATGATAATAATTTTTCTAGTGATTTTGATCTTCCTCTCATGAATGAGATTATCATGAAGGTGATGGACCTAGGAATGACGATCATGTTCTTAATCATTCAACTTCAAAAAATCAAGGTGATCAACATTCTCTTGTTGTGTCTCTTAAAAATGTTTTGCTTGATATTCCTTTTGGTGATGAGGAAAATACTTCTAGTGAGGATGATGAAATCGTGGAGACATTGCAAAGAAACATTGTGTCTAGGACCAGGACTAGACCCTTTTATATCAATCCAAATTATTCTAGTTATACAAGGTCTAGGAAATAATTTCTCACTAAATCAATTTCCATAAGTGAATTGATTTCAAGTGAATGTTGTCAAAATAATTGTTTGAAAAGCATGGACTACATGTATGCCTTGAATAAAAGGAATCTATATTTGTCAATTAATAAGATCATGCAAAAATCATATTTGATGGGGTGCATGATATCCACCAATACAGAACATGATTATCGTATTGGGAATATTTTACTTTGCAGAAAGGCTTTCAAAAAAAATCACTCAATTGATAATATTGTCTATCAAGAATCCAGACAAGGTTGGAAAAATATCCTTCCTTTTATTCAAAGGTACATCATGGATGAGAGAGTGGGCCATTGAAAAACACTACATTGTCATGGATGTGTGATTTATTTTCCAAACATGGAGAGTGTATGCTAGATAGAGACATAATACATATTCTAGATAATTTCTCAAGGAGGGAAATCTACAACTTGTACAAAATATATGTTGAAGGTGTTGAAGGAAATAGTAATTTTAGTACATATGCATATTTTACAAGAATATGTAAGAAAAAATTCAACAATATTTGTATCCCTAAGAAGTCAAGGATGGGGATTTGCAGTATATGTGCTACTCTTAAATCAAGAAGAGCTAAATCCGAAGGGGAAGAATGAGGTATGTATTTACTATTTTTTTTTAAAATTGGATAGTTATCAACTATGAAAACATATGATCAATATTTTCATTTTATGTCGTGCAGATTCCATAGTCAAAACACTTCAAGAACATTGGAATCAACAATAAAGTGAAAGGAAAAAGTTGTGCAAACATCAGAAGAAGTGTTATGATGATGCAAACAAATATTTAGGTATGATAATTTATGGCATGGACCAGAAGAAAACACTTCTACAACATTTTGTCTGTACACCCAAAACTTTATAGGAAGAGAATTTTATTCAGTTTCACTTGGTTGGTTGTATGGTTTTCAATGGAGAAATGTGTCCAAGGGCTTACTTCACAGCTCCAAATATTCAAATTGATGCAAATATGACCATCACCATAATTTGTCATGTGCTCACTCACTGGTTTGGGAATCTTCCTCTAGTTCTTTATCTACAATTGGAACACACTAGTTGTGAAAATAAAAATCAAATTGTGTTTGGATATCTAAGCATGCTTATTGAAATGAGAATTTCAAAAGGTGAAAGTTGGTTTCCTTCTTGTTGGACAGACTCATGATGATATTGATCAAATGTTTAGTCATTTTTTAGTAACATTGAAGAGGGAAAATGTTGGAATCCTACCATCATTGATTGAATGTATTAACAAAGCATACATTGTTTTAGTTAGAGTCAGTCCTAGATGAGTTATGGTCCATGTGTGAAAGCGTGTGAGGTCAGGTACTAAACAACGAATGGGTCGAAGTCAACAAGTGGTCGGTCTATCCCTTGGATTTGGGAAAGGGCATCATAATCAAACATGCGTAAATTGTAAAGGTCTTTTCCCAAAAGGTCATGTCCTGTCAGAAAGAGGGATTTTACATGCCAAAGGTCGAGGAAAGTTGTTAGAGTAAGGGTCACATCGACAAATATAAGGAACATCATCACCTCATTATGAAGTAATAAAATATAAGAAATCATGGTGTTGATATCATGTATACTCTACAACTCTTATCATATGTACTTTACACACTCCAAAGTGTACCCATCGTGCGAGTATGTTGTGCAAATCTTCAGCCTGCTTCAAAAATTCTCATCACCATGGATTCAATGTCCTCTGTCATGATTCCATCCCTCACCCATTCAACTATAAATGCTAGTCATTCTGCATGTATCTCTTTTACCATCCGAGTTTATGCGTTGTCTTTACTTTTTCTTGCAAGCCCTGAGTTTTATCATTGCGAGAAAGACGATAACCATCAGCTATGTCACAAACCTAGTCAGTCAAGAGTTTTGTGTCTTTTATGCCTTAGATCATGGTTCGGAAACTATCAGAGTTGGTCACAAGATAGTCTATCAGGCGACAAGTCCTCTCATAATCATCCTTTCATCCTCAAAATTTTTTGTCAGGCCCAAAGTCCCTATCACACTCCCCTATTGCGACACGCATGTCATAATCATTGTCACAACATCGACCCGTTCCTACCCCGAGAGTCTTCATGGTGCCTGGGAGCCGCATAGTGAATTCCTAAAGTCATTTTCACTTATCGTGCAAAGTTTCCACTACTGCCCCTCCGACATGTCTTGGCTAAGAATATCATTATCCATTTTCCGTGCAAAGAGGGTGTCATATTTCACTATCGTGCACATAGAATAAACACCTATTGCACCATGACGACAACCCAAGACATAAGGAAGAAGGCACAAAGTGATAGAGCTGTGAGGCTTGAGCCTCAAGACTTAGCGTTAATCAACAGAGATCCAAATGTCAGGGCATCTTTTGAATAGTTCATATGCATGCACTATTGCGAGAAAATCCAAGGATACAATGTAAAACTAGTGGAACAGTTCGCACTCAGATTTAATGGGTTCCATGCAGTTATTGCGGGAATCACATTACGGGTGATGGAGGCAACTCTGTCAGCCATGACAAAGATCCCTCCACATGGTGAAAGGTGGTCTAATGGAATTCCTTTGGACACACTATGCTATGAAGAATTCATCAAACCAAACTGCCTGAACAAGAAAATCGGAAAGTGTGTTTCAAGTCGGTATCTACGAGTGCCTTTTCAGAAACTCCTGAAGGTGATTAGAAAGTATTTCACCTCTGAAAGAAGGTCTGACAGAATATACCCACATCACATCAGAATGCTAATGCATTTCATAGGTAAGAGGCCATTAAGCTTACCTTTCTTCTTGCACCAAAGTCTAGGAGGAATGGCAAACAACGTCCAAGTCGAAGTGAACTAGCCAAAGAAGAACTTATCCCATATCTCACTAATCAAATTTTTGATAGTTGAGGAATTGAAGCGACTCAGCAAGGTATGTGACTCTTTTCTATTTTAAGCCGACATCCCAAGGGACCCGAAAGTAGATTCCCCTCTACCCACGGGAGAAGCAACATATCGCAACGCAGAGGCAAGAATAGAAGGGGCTGCAGGAAAAGGAAAGACTATGGAAATATCATCCCCCCAACAACCAGTACCCTGGAAAAGAGGCATGCCAGGGAAGAAAAAAGAGCCTAGGGAGGCCTAAGATCTAAACAAACCATGCACCCAATCGGTTGCTAAGAAGCTACTCATGTGCGCTGCTCAGCTAGAACCTGCCGAGGGTTCAAGCCGGGAAATCTCTGAGAGACGGAGAAGGTCAAGAACTGAAATCATGCATGTTCGGGATCCATCACAATAGATAAATAAAGTGCAACTCGCTATGGCTGATTTGTACTAGGAGAATAGGGATATGAGAAATCAGTTATCATAAAGGAATGTTGAGACATCAGTGTCACAGAGACGAGAAGGGAATTCAAATTGGCTCAAAAGACAGCTCAGAGAAGTGCAAGACATGATCATCCAGCTACGCGAGGAACAAAGAATGTCAAAGGATAAAATCACAGAGCATTTCAGGGAATGTGGACCGGTTATGGAAAACATTTGTGTATCTCTAACTAGTGCTTGAACGAAGCTGAAGGCAAATAGGGTCTTGTGAAGACAAGTAAAGAATATGAAAAGGCACAACTGGTCCCTCGAGAAAATGCCCAGAATATCCAGACTGCAGATATGGCCAAAAGTATAATTTACTCGACTCCATTTTTTTCATTTTGAATGTGGCATGGAATTCCTCTCTCCTCTTGCCTTGCCTCCTGTCAAGAAGAAAGGAACCTGACGGGTATCCGTGCGGTGGATATACGTCACGTAGATACTAAAAAACCCACCTATTGAGAAGGACAAGTGTAGGTGGAACACACAAGAGTTTTGAAAGATATGCGTGGTCCCCTAACCGTCGTCACCATCTAGAAAACACGAGTGACAATCCATAGTCACCTGCCATACCAATCCTCCACATGCATACTACAACAAATGATCGCGTGACATCAATCAAATCCCATTACACTAGGTGGGAGAATTCTGACAAAGTGCTCGATCATTCAAGTGACCCATCAAGGAGAAGTGTCGACACATCACTTATTAATGATGGAATCTTGCTGATGACCGAATGATCATGGTAAAGACGTCAATTACGACATGATTGGGTATTTTCGAGTTCCTATTCTTAGTAAGTCCCATTCAAAAGATCATCTGGCAGAAAATAACTAGAGCCAAAATTATATGAGTAGTAGTTGGGGGCATAGAAACCCAAGGGGCACATCGTTTTCTATATATTACATCTTTTCAATGTAAGCGAGGTGGGTTGAAAAACTAGTGTAGATAGTGACTGTTGAATGTAATTTTTGAACCTGATTGAAATATAATGCAAAGGTCCTAAGACTTTGATGAAAAGATTCTAATGGTGGTGGTTTGATGTATTGTGATCTCTCTTATGTACGTGTTTCATTTTTTCTGTATATCCATGTCTGTATTTTGTTTAAATCAAAATGTTTAATAAGTATAGAATTCATTGTGGAGTGCTTTAGACTTCACCATTTAAACACCTGTGTTTTCTTCTAAGTAATTTAGAATTCATCTCTAATGGTGCTCTCAGTTGCTTTATGTATTTTTCTCTCGCCACACACAACTACTTTGAACTGAAAGACCATTTCCTACTTAGCCTTTATCCTCTCAAGTTTTAGTTACCAAGTCATTTATTTCTCTCTTTATAGAAATTGACTCCATGGCCCAAGGTTTTGTATTCCCTTGCCAACAGAGCTAGAAACACTGCACGAATGCAATAAACCTAGCTGACAATTCAAAGCCATCATCTGTTAGAGACTAAGTCTCAAACAGAGCCCTCTCTAGGTCGAAAAGGCTAGTTTCTAGTCTTAAAGTTGGTCTGTAGGTTACCTCTGACATTCGTTTTCTCAACCAAGTGAATTTACAGAGTGCTAACATTTTGGCGTCGTTGTCGGGGACAAAATTGAATAAAACTTTCCCTGGGAGAATGACTAAAGCTATAGCTTTGACCCCTCAGGGTAATAGTAGGAAAAACATCTATATTGGCTGAAACATTTACCCTGGCAACTCTAGTGAATGAGACCAATAGCATAGATTAGTATGACTCAGAACTCCTGGCTCCAAAGACAGTTTATACCAAAGGCAATCCTGATCTAGAGCATGTAGCACTTGTGTCTAATCCCCAAAAACTTCTGTGCAGGGCGAAGGAACAGGTACCAGACCCATTCTATTACCTTGGCATAAACTTATCCTAACCAAAGAATGGTATGAAAATAAGCGATGACCTTGATTTGAATACAATGTTTGAAAAAACCCTGTTCAGGTCCAAATCAGAAACCTGCTTAGATGAGATAGTCTTCGATGAGAAGGTTTCTATCTTTGATACTAAACAAAGTCCCGCAAGTTGCTGTAAACAATGTTTAGGGCCCCAAAATGGCCCTGAAAGTACAACAAGATGTGATGACATGAAAACATACAAAATAATCCAGTTGGATTAGGCGAGAGGCCACCAGTATCCACCTCGAGGATGTGTAGGGCTTCATATAGCCCCAAAAGTGTAGAAACCACAATTCCAAATAAGTACAAAAGAACATGCTGAAAAAAAATGGACAAGAGGATCTAGTTGGAATAGGTGGGTGGTGACCAATATCCACCTGGATCAATCCTCCCCCCTTAGGAATCAATGGTCTCCATTGCGTTGATTTTCCCCATCAAGTGAGGAAAATTCTGCTGGATTTGGCCCCAGGTGAGCCAGTTGCCTTGGTGTAGGAGTTTCCTTGCCTTGACAACCCAATAAAGCTAGATCCTTTGCTGGTGAGTGCCCTTGACCTCTATGTCCACTATATGATCAGTGGATGTTTGTTACATGCAGTCAAGGTTGAGCTTTGTTGGTGTTAGTTGTTCTGCGATCTCTGAGGTGTCTAATAATGGTGGAAAATATGGACGAAGGAGGTCCACATTCAAGGGTGGAGTGTTGAGGTCAAAAGCATTGCTACCCACAACATTGGTGATAGTTTAAGGCCCATAGCAATGTGGGAGAAGATTCTGATGGGGCCCCGTGAGACGCTCCTTCTGCAAATGTTACCATACTTTGTCATCAACCTGAAACTAGTGCGGTACCCTGTGTTGATCATGGGGCCACTTGTACTTAGCATTGGATTTATGTGAAATCTCCTAGACCTGTTGGTAGATGTGTTGAATATTCTCAATGAATATGGTGGCTTTGTCGGTCTCAGATTGAAAATGGGAAGAGTCTTTCTGTGTGGTGGAAAGAGGCAGTGAAACATCCATGGGACCCAAGGGTTGGAATCATAGCCTGACCTGAAATGGGCTATGATCGATGGAGCTATGGAAAGAATTTTTGTAACTGTGATGAACATAGGGGAGACTCTCATCCCATGTACGTGGATGCTTAGAGTTGTACATGTGCAGGATGTGCACAATAATCCGATTGAAAACCTTTTTTTGGTCATCTGTTTGGGGGCAGAAAGAAGTGGATTTAGTGATCTTGGTGTCCAACAGTGACCAGAGACTCGACCAAAATGTGTTGGGGAACTTACTATCCTGGTTGGATATGATGGTCTGTGGTGTCCCAAAATGGACCCACACTCATTCGAAGAAGAGCTTGGAAATATATTCTGCTTTGATATTCTTCTTGTAGGCTATGAGGATGACCATCTTCAAAAACCAATCAAGGAACACAAATATGTAGTCATTTCCTTGCTTGGTGGATGGAAGGCAAGACATGAAATCCATTGAGATGGATTCCCAAGGCTTCTTGGGAGTAGAAATAGGGGTGTATAAGACTTGCCTCTTAATGGATGGCTTGGAAATGGCATAGACAGTGCAAGATCTGGTATACTTTCCAACGTCCTATCGAAGTTTTGGCCAATAAAAATGTTTCTGAATAACGACCACAATATTCTCCACGCCAAAATGTTCTGCCATCCGACTGTAGTGGGCTTCCCAAATCATATTTGCATGCTTTCTTGTAGGAACACAAAGATGGCCCAGATGGCATAATAGTCCGTCATGAATGTGAAAATTAGCAAAGAAGGAGTTGAAGATGATGTGTGGATAAATACTCCCAAGGAGGGCTCCAAGCTCTGCTCTTACAAGTTCACATTTGATTGTACAAATAACATGGTTGAGTATGAGGAACTAATTTTGGGTCTGAGAACTTTGAAATAATTGGGTGCTAAGAGGATAACGGTGCACAAAGACTCTAAGCTCAGCATAAATCAAGTGAAGGGTATATACTAGTCCAATAACCCCATACTAAGAGCATATAGGAATCTAGTGCTAGACCTCCTCAAAGAGTTCTTAGAGTATAATTTTTCAGTGATCCCCAGGGGGCAGAATCAAATTGAGGATGCCCTGGCCACCACAACTTCAATGTTTAAAATTCCAAATTTTCCTAACATGAAGTATGAGATTGAATTCAAACATAGGCCCACGGTACCCGATAATATCAAGTATTGGTAGGTGTTTGAATATGACAAATAGGTGGAGAGATTCCTCCAAATGAGCGATGAGTTCGCTAATGTAAACATCAATGATGAGTGATGTTGTGAAGAAGATGAAGATGTAGCTGTGAGCAATGACAATGAACCCTTTCAGAACTAGATAGCTTGAAGGGATATAGTGCAACTAAAGAAAAATATCATCCCCAAAGGATTGGTTCAATTAGAAAAGTTGTTTGATGAAAAAGATGTAGATAGAAATCTTGGGATCACTGCAAATGATGAATATGTTAAGGATTGCAAAATTGGGACCCAAGAGAATCCAAAGATAATAAAATTGTCAAAGACATTCAGTCTAGAGATCAAGCAGATATATATCAACCTCATGAAATATTTTTGTGACGTTTTTGCATGGAATTATGAAGACTTGAAAGTCTCTGACACTAGAGTGATTCAGCATGTCATTCCTATCAAAGAGGATCAAAAACATTTCAAGAAAAATATAAGACAGATAAATCCCCTACTGCTGTCACTGATTGAAAAGGAGGTAAATAAACCATTTGATGAAAAAATTATTGTTTCTTTGATATTTTCAAAATGGGTGGCCAATCTGGTTCCTGAAAGGAGGAAGAGCGATGAAATAAGGTTATGTGTGGATTTTCGGAACCTAGATAGAGTATCCCTCAAATAAAACTACCCGCTTCCTAAGATGGACTACATCCTGGAGAATCTATTTGGATCCCAGAAAATGTCGATGCTGGATGGTTTTTCCAGTTACAATCAGATCATGGTGCCCCGGATGACCGTGAAAAGATAGCCTTTACGACACCATGGGGTACATTCATGTATGAAAAGATGATTTTCGGTCTTATGAATGCTGGAGATACTTTCCAGAGGGATATGGATATAGCATTTACTGAGGAGAAAGACAAGTTTATCATGATCTATCTGGATGACATCATAGTATTTTCCGACTCCAACGAACAACATCTTGAGAAACTAAAGAAGGTATTCCAGAAATGCAGAAAGTTCGCCATATCTTTAAATCCGAAAAAATCGAATTTCAGAAAGCAAGAAGGAAAACTGTTGGGGAACATAATCTCAAAGGAAGGAATAAAGATAGAACCTAGCAGGGTGGAAGGGATTTTGTAGATCATGACTCCTTGAAGTAAGAAAGAGGTGCAGTCCTTCCTGGGAAAGGTGAATTTTCTGAGAAGGTTCATTCTGAATCTAGCTAAAATTATAAAGCATGTCACAAGTATTCTTAGAAAAGGTAATGAAATAAAATGGATCCTTGAAGCCAATAAATCATTTGGAGACATCAAGGTGGCACTGATCAAAGCTGCCATATTAGCCAAACCAGATTTCACAAAGGATTTTATCTTATTCTCCTTCGCCTTGGAGCACACCATTGTTGGTGTACTGTTATAGAAGGATGAGAAGAATTTTGAAAAACCTATAGCTTATTTCAGCAGGACACTGAGAGACTCCCCATTGAGGTATGATATCATGGAAAAAAAATCATACTCCTTTGTGAAAGCCCTCGAGGTATTCTTGTGTCATTGCTTACCTGCCTAGAAATTACGTCAAAGACATCCTGAATCGACCAGACCCTGAGGAGAGAAGAGATAAATGGATCATAGTCATTCTAGAATATGAACTCAAAATTAATCCCACAAAGATGATTAAGGGTCAGGGGCTCTAAAAATTGATGGCGCAGTCAAACTATGATGTTCTGGGAATAAACTTCATTGCTGATTTGTTGGAAATCCCTCAAGAAGAAGCAATCCTACATGTATCTTAGAAGTTCATTGATTCACCTTGGTATGTTGATGTCATGCGTGTGTTGAGAAATTTGCAAGCCCCTAAAGGGTTAATAAAAATCAAATCTAGGTTTTTAAAGTTGAAGGCTGCTAATTTTTTCATCCTAGATAACTCTCTGTATTGGAAATATCCCAGAGGGATCTTGCTAAATGTTTTGCTGGAAGGAGACACAAAACGCGCTATCAGGAATTCCAAAAAGGGGACTGTGAGGGGCATCATTACTGGAAAAACGTTGCACATAAAATCTTGAGGGAAGGATATTATTGGCCCAGTATTTTCACTGATGTATACAAGGAAGTTTTCATTTTCCATGAATGCCAAATATTCAATGGAAAGAGAAAGATGCAACCTCTACCGTTGAAACCTATATTTGTCGAAGCACCGTTCATGCAATGGGGTCTGGAATTTATAGGAGAAATACATCCACCATCCTCGGCGCAACATAGATGGAAAATAACGACCACAGACTACTTCACCAAATGGATCGAAGTGGTCCCCACAAGGCAATCTACCCACACAGTTATCATTCTTTTTCTGGAGACCAATATCTTGTCTAGTTTCGTGTGCACCGTAAAGATCATCACAGATAATGCAACAGCATTCAAGTCCAAGAATATGGAGAATTTTTGTAATGATTACAACATAAAACTAGGAAATTCTATGACTTATTAACCATAGGGTAATCGATTGGAAGAATCATCCAACAAAAGCTGAACCGAGATTATTAAAAGGTTCCTGTAGGACAAGAAGAAGGCCTGGCACAAGAAGCTTATCTACGCGCTATGGGCTTACAAAATCTCTAGCAAAAATTCCATCTCCACATCATCATTCCAAATTGTATATGGCACAGAAGCAATTTTCCCCACTTTGTTGGGATTTCCCGTTGGGAAGTTGATGCAAGAGAAACAGGCCCAACAAAACAACGCTTATAGGAGGATAAATAAATTGATTCACACATAGCAGATGAGGGAGCAGTTTTTCGACCGATCACAGCTTCACCAAGACAAGATGAAGAAGATTTTTGACAGGCACTCTAAGAAGGAATATTTCAAGGTGAATGATCTGGTCCTGAAGTGGAACACGAGGAATGAAGACAAAGTGAAGCTTGGAAAATTCGATCATCTTTGGATGGGGCCATTCAGGATTATCGCATATCACGGGAACAACACATATATGCTACAAGAAGTTAATGGTGAACTCACTAGTGGGGGGTTGTAAATGGCAGGTTCACTAAACACTATCTGGTTTAGTACAGTCTGTTTAGGTTTTGATGTCATTGTAAATAGTCATTTTTTTATGTTTTCAAAGAAGGTGTTTCGAGTGAGTATGTCAGCAGAAAATTGAAGCCCAGAGAGAAGGCCCTAAGTTTATGCTGAGTTTGGTCGTGACTATGTCAAGAAGGTATAGGGTGAGTCTTTTCCATTTTTTTAGATTCTCAAAATCAAATAAATCCCAATGGTCAGGAACCTGGTCTATTGTTTTTTGCCACCTCACCGGGAGGATAGCATCCCTGTTCGAGCCAATTGTTAGCGATGTCATCTTTTTAGTTAGAGTCAGTCAGGGATGATTTTAAGGATGGAAATTTATTTTAAAATATAGAAACCTTGGCAAATCTTACTAATCCTTCATATGCCAACTGTAAATGTTTGGCGATATTTTTGTAAAAATATTCAAATTTCTAAGGATTTTATATAGTTTTTATAAAATTTTGGTGATTTTTAAGGTAAAATAATTTTATCCTATAGAATTTGGGCGAATCATTTTTAAAATAGCGAATCTCATTTTTGGAAAAACCATGGAAAATTAGCCCATGAGCGAAATTTAGCCCCTAAAATCATCCATGGAGTCAGTCCTAGATGAGTTATGGTCCATGTGTCAAAGCGTGTGAGGTTAGGTATTGAACAATGAATGGGTTGAAGCCAGCAAGTGGTCGGTCTAGCCCTTGGATTCGGTAAAGGGCATCATAATCAAACATGCGTAAATTGTAAAGGTATTTTCCCAAAAGGTTAGGTCCTATTAGAAAGAGGGATTTATGTGCCAAAGGTCGAGGCAAGTTGTTAGAATAAGGGTCACGTTAACAGATATAACGACCATCATCACCTCATTATGAAGTCAAAAAAGATAAGAAATCACGACTCTCATATCACGTATACTTTGCAACTCTTATCATATATACTTTACACACTTCGAAGTGTACTTGTCACACGAGTATGCTACACAAATATTCAACATGCTTCAAAACTTCTCATCACAATGGATTCAGTGTCCTCTGTCATGATTCCATCCCTCACCCATTCAACTATAAATGCCATTCATTCTACGTGTATCTCTTTTACCATCTGATTTTATGCGTTGTCTATAATTTTTCTTGCAAGCCCTAAGTTTTCTCATTGCGGGAAAGATGATAGCCATCAACTATGTCGCAAACTTGGTCAGTCAATATTGTCATGTCTTTTCCGTCTTGGATGATGGTTCGAAAACTGTCAGAGTTGGTCACAAGCTATTTTGTTAGGTGACAAGTCCTCTCACGATCATTCTTCCATCCTCATAGTTGTTTTTCATGCCCAAAGTCTCTATCATGCTCCCCTATTACGATGATCTTGTCATCATCATTGTCACAACATTGACCCATTCCTACCCCAAGGTCTTCGTGGCACCTGGGGGTTGGATAGTGAATTCCTAAAGTCATTTTCGCTTATCATGCAAAGTTTCCACTACTGCCCCTTCGATAGGTCTTGGCTAAGAATATTATTATCCATTTTTTGCTTGGAGAGGGTGTCATATTTCACTACCATGTGCGTAGAACAAACACCTGTTGCACCATGATGACATACCAAGAAATTAGGAAGAAGGTGCAAAGTGGCATAGCTCTTAGGCTCGAGCCTCAAGACTTGGTGTTGATCAACGAAGATCCAAATGTCATGGAATCTTTCGAATAGGTCAGATGGATGCTCTATTGCTAGAAAATCCAAGGATACAATGTAAAACTGGTGGAACAATTCACACTCATATTTAATGGGTTTCACGTGGTTATTGCGGGAATCACATTTTGGGTGATGGAGGAAACTCTTTCAGCCATGATAGATATCCCTCCATGTGGTGAAATGTGGTCTAAGGGCATGCCTTTGGATGTGTTATTCTATGAATAATTCATCAAACCAAACTTCCTAAATGGGAAAATCGGAATGGGTGTTCCAAGTTGGTATATACGAGAGCCTTTTCAAAAACTCCTGAAGGTGATTAGAAAGTAATTCACCTGTGAAAGAGGGTCTGACAGAATATATCCACATCACATTAGATTGTTGATGCATTTCACAGGTAAGAGGTTGTTAAGTTTACCTTTCTTCTTGTACCAAAGTCTAGAAGGACTAATGGACAACATCCAAGCCAAAGTGATCCAGCCAAAGAATAACTTATCCCATATATCACTAATCAAATTGTTGATAGTTGAGGAATTGAGGCGACTAGGAAAGGATAGGGATTCATTTATGTTTTCAACTGGCATCCCCAGGGACCCCAAAGGAGATTCCCCTCTACCCACAGGAGAAGAAGCATCTCACAGCGCAGAGGTGGGAATTAGAAGGGGCTCCATGAAAATGAAAGATAGTGGAAATATCGTCTCCCCAACAACCCATACTCCATAAAAGAGGCAGGGCAAGGAAAAACATTGACCCTTGGGAGGCCCAAGATCCAAACAAATCACGCTCCCAATCAATTGTTGAGAAGTTACTCATGTGTGTTGCTCATATAGAGCCTGTCGAGGGTTCAAGCTGGGAAATATGTGACAAATGGAGAAGGTCAGGCACTGAAAGCATGGATGCTCAAGAGACATTGCAACAACTAAAGAAAGCATAGCTCACTATCACCGAGTTGTACCAAGAAAAGAGGGAATTGAGAAAGAAGTTAGCGGAAAGGACTTTCGAGATATCAACCTCAGGGATGATTTTAAGGATGGAAATTTATTTTAAAATGTAGAAACCTTAGAGAATCTTACTAATCCTTCATATGCCAACTATAAATAATTGGCGATATTTTTGTAAAAATATTCAAATTTCTAAGGATTTTATATAGTTTTTATAATGTTTTGGCGATTTTTAAGGTAAAATAATTTTATCCTATAGAATTTGGGCGAATCATTTTTAAAATAACAAATCTCATTTTTGGGAAAACCATGGAAAATTATCCCATGAGAAAAATTTAGCCCCTAAAATCATCCTTGAGATTCAACGTCACAGAGCCGAGAAGGGAATGTGAATTAGCTCAAAAGATAGCTCACAGAAGTGCAATACATGATCATCCAGCTGCGGGAGGAACAAAGAATGTCAAAGGAGAAAATCATGGAGCATTTCAGGGAATTTGGACCAACCATGGAAAATGTCCTTGCAGCTCTAGCCAGTGTTCAAATGAAGATGAAGGGGAATGGGCTCTCGTGAAGACTGATAAAGAATCTAAAAAGGTGCAACTGGTCCCTTAGGAAAATGTTTAGAATATCACGATTGTAGATAAGGCTAGAAGCATAATTGACCCGACCCCGTTTTTGTATTTTTGAACGTGGCCTGAAATTCCTCCATCCCCATGCCATGCCTCCTGTTGGGAATCAAGGAACATGATGGGTATCCACGTGGTGGATATACGTCATGCAGATATTGAAAATCCTACCTATGGATAAGGACAAGTGTAGGTAGAACGCACAATAGTTTTGAAAGAGATGTGTGGTCCCCTAACTATCGTCGCCATCTAGAAAACACGAGTGACATTCCACAGTCACCCGCCATACCAGCCCGCCACATGCATACCACAACCAATGATTGTGCGACATCAATCAAAGCACGTTACACTGAGTGGAGGAAGTCTGACAAAGTGCTCGATCATTCAGGTGACCCTTCAAGGAGAAGCACCGACGCATCACTTCTTAATTATGGAATCATGCTGATGACTAAATGATCATGGTAAAGATGTCAGTTACGACATGATTGGGTACTTTCGAGTTCCTATTCTTAGTATGTAACACTCGAAAGATCATCTGGCAGAAAATAACTAGAGCCGAAATTCTAGGAGTAGTATATTGTTGGGGTCATGGTAGCCCAAGGGGCACATCTTTTTCTATATATTACATCTTTTCAACGTAAGAGAGGTGGGTTGGAAAACTAGTGTATACAGTGATTGTTTAATGTAACTTTCGAACCTGTTTGAAATATAATGCAAAGGTCCTGATACTTTGATGAAAATATTCTAATGGTGGTGGTTTGATGTATTGTGATCTCTCTTATGTATGTGTTTCCCGTTTTCTATATATCCATGTGTGTATTATGTTTAAATCAGAGCGTTTGATAATTCTAGAATTCATCGCACAGTGCTTTAGACTTCACCATTTAAACACATGTGTTTTCTTCTAAGTAATTTAGAATTCATATCTAATGGTGCTCTGACTTTCTTTATGTATTTCTCTATCACCACACACGACGACTTTGAACTGAAAGACCATTGCATGCTTAGCCTTTATCCTCTCGAATTTCAGTTACCAAGTAATTTATTTCTCTTGCTTTCTGGAATTTGACTCCATGGACCAAGGTTATGTATAGCCTTGCCAATAGAACCAGAAACAGTCCACGAATGCAATAAACCTAGCCAAAAATTCAAAGCCATTATCTATTACAGAATAAGTCTTAAAGAGATTCCTCTCTAGGTTGAAAAGGTTAGTTTCCGGTCTTAATGTTGGTCTGTAGGTGACCTTTTTCATTCGTTCTCTCAGCCAAGCGAATTTACAAAGTGCTAACACATTTCAGATCTTTCTTTTCATATATTAGAAGAAACTATTGACATGCGAAGATTTATTCAGGGATCGCATCGTGAGGAAAACATTATTGAGCATCTTAATGACATTAGCTTCCAACATCAATTTTGTTTCAAAAGCATTGATGGGAAAACACTTATATGGGGAAAAAAGTATTAAACTAATACAAAATGGGGGCCTTCATTAGGTTTATCATTTTCGAAGTTCATTCCAGATCATCCAATATTTTCATCAAAGGTGTTATTTTTACAATCAGTTGTTGAAATCCATAACACACAGAGGTGTAATAGAGATGAATATTATTTTGAATGCCTGGAAGAAATAAAAAATTCCATTAAGAATACATATGAGTACATTCATGTCGATTTTGTTTGGTTGGAACCTTTTTTCAATATTCAAAGTGACATAATTTCAAGCTCAAGAAATTAAGATACATTATTCAAGACTCCATTTTATTTGATCCAAATTTAGGAGTAGATCGAACTAATTATAGACTGAATACAATAAACATAGAGATATGAATAATAACACATATATCCAATGAACAATATCTTCTATTAAATAAATGAAATAGGATGAAACTGTAAAACTGGAGAACTGAAACACTTGCTCGAATTGTGGTAGCTATCTCTGAGAAGAGATGTGGTTGCTATGCGCATCCGTCTGAGCAGAAGAAATAAAATGAGGCTCCAGAGGCCTTTTTGATATTACTCATGAATGTCGAATCCCTAGACATCCAAAAACCTATCCCTAGAAGGTGAAAAACCAAAACTCATGTGGGCCCCTATGGGTAAGTTGTGTAATGACCCTTAACTATTAAGATGGTTAATTTAATAATAATCCTAAAGATTATCTAAATTGTATTTATATCAATAATAATAATTCTAATTGGATATTATTAAATAGTGTATATGAGGGTTAATGAATAATTAATTATTAAGTGAGTCATTAATTGGTTAAGTATTAAATTAAAGGTTAATGATTAATTCGATTATTAATTAATTAATTGATTAATTAAAGTATTAAACAAAGGGGGGGGAAATAAAATATAAGGTTAAATGGGGTTACATATCCCAAAGGGGGATCACGTAACCCATACGTAAAAAGGGAACATTTAAGTAAAGGATAAGACAAGTAATAAGAAATAAATGAATGGATAAGGCATTAATAAAGAGATAAGGTGTTTGGTAGGGGGAAATGAATGGTGAGGGCGGTGAAGGAGGAATAAGGGAGGTGGAGAAGGAGTATGAGGGGGATATTCATTCATGCATTCGAGGAAAGGGGAGAACTTGAGGTTTTTTGTCAGAGTTAGTTTACAGTGGGATTTACAGTGCACCGGGGCTGAAGAGGTTTTGGGCTCGGAGGGCTAGGACGTCCATTGATGTCCTAGGGCTAGGCGTACTAGTCGGTAGGGTGGCTGGTTTTGGGGTGTCTTATGGAGCAAGCTGCTGCGGATAGGTTCAAGCGAAGGGAGCAATAGCATCAGAGCGAGGTATTTAAACTCATATTTACGGTTTGTTTATTCAAATTTAGTACTTATTGCCAAATTTGAATTACGTAAGTATGGAGATAGATTGTAAATTATGAATATTTTTACTTCTTTAAAGACTTATAGAAATTACATAAATTGGGAAGGAAATTTAAACGTTAATTTGAAATGTGGGCACTACAAGTTGGTACCTCAACTTCTCGAGGTCGTAAATTTTGCATATTACCTCTGTTTTAGGCGTGTGATAGCTCATTGGAAAGGAATTTAAGAGAAATACACATTACATCATCAAACTGTGACTCTGTCTATAGTTTGACTATGGCGAGCCAAAAAAACAATGTTTAGGGCCCCAAAATGGCCCTAGAAGTACAACAAGATGTGATGACATGAAAACATACAAAATAAGCCAGGCGGATTAGGCAAGAAGCACCAATATCCACCTGGAGGAAGTGTAGGGATTCATATAGCCCCAGAAGTGTAGAAACCAAAATTACAAATAAGTACAAAAGAACATGCTAAAGAAAAATTAACAAGAGAATCCAGTTGGAATAGGTGGGTGATGGCCAATATCCACTTGGATCAATCCTCACCCCTTAGGAAGCAATGATCTCCATTGCATTGATTTCCCCCATCAGGTGAGGAAAATTCTACTGAATTTGGCCCCAGGTGAGCCACTTGCCTTGGTGTAGGAGTTTCCCTTCCTTGACAACCTGATAAAGCTGGATCTTTTGCTGGTGAGTGCCCTTGACCTCTGTGTCCACTGTATGATCAGTGGATGTTTGTTCCATGTAGTCAGGGTTGAGCTCTGTTGGTGTTAGTTGTTCTACGATCTCTAAGGTGTCTAATAATGGTGGATAATATGGACGAAGGAGGTCCACATTGAACACTGGATGCAGGCCAAGGAAGGGTGGAGTGTTGAGGTCAAAAGCATTGCTACCCACAACATTGGTGATAGTGTAAGTCACATAGAGAAGTGGGAGAATATTTTGATGGGGCCCTGTGAGATGCTCCTTCTGCAAATGTTACCAGACTTTGTCGTCAACCTGAAACTGGTGTGGTACCCTATGTTGATCATGGCGCTACATGTACTTAGAATTGGATTTATGTGAAATCTCTTAGACCTGTTGGCATATGTGTTGAATCTTCTCAATGAATATGGTGGCTTTGTCGGTCTCAAACTGAAAATGGGGAGAGTCTTTCTATGTGGTGGAAAGAGGCAATGAAACATCCATGGGACCCAAGGGTTGGAATCCCAGCCTGACCTGAAATGGGCTATGACTGATGGAGCTATGGAGAGACTTGTTGTAACTATGATGAACATAGGGGAGACTCTCATCCCATGTACGTGGATGCTTAGAGTTGTACATGTGCAGGATGTGCACAATAATCCGATTGAAAACCTTTGTTTGGCCATCTGTTTGGGGGTGGAAAGAAGTGGATTTAGTGATCTTGGTGTCCAACAGTGACCAAATACTTGACCAAAATGTGTTGAGGAACTTGCTATCCCGGTTGGATATGATGGTCTGTGGTGTCCCAAAATGGACCCACACTCATTCGAAGAAGAGCTTGGCAATATATGCTGCTTTGATATTTTTCTTGCAGGCTGTGAGGATGACCATCTTCAAAAACCGATCAACGAACATAAATACACAGTCATTTCCTTTCTTGGTGGATGGAAGGCAATACATGCAATCCATTGATATGGATTCCCAAGGCTTCAAGGGAGTAGGAATAGGGGTGTATAAGACTTTCCTCTTAATGGCTGGCTTGGAAATTGCACAGACAATGAAAGATCTGATATACTTTCCAACGTCCTGTCGAAGTTTTGGCCAATAAAAATGTTTCTGAATAATGACCACATTTTCTCCATGCCAAAATGTCCTGTCATCCAACTGTAGTGGGATTCCCAAATCGTCTTTGCACACTTTCTTGTAGGAACACAAAGATGGCCCACATGGCATAATAGTCCGTCCTGAATGTGAAAATCAGCAAGGAAGAAGTTGAAGAGGGTGTGTGGATAAATACTCCCAATGTGGGCTCTAAGATCTTCTCTTACAAGCTCGCATTTGATTGTACAAATAACATGGTTGAGTATGAGGAACTAATTTTGGGTCTGAGAACTTTGAAATAATTGGGTGCTAAGAGGATAATGATGCACAAAGTTTCTAAGCTCAACATTAAGGGTATATACCATTCCAATCACCCCATACTGAGAGCATATAGGAATCTATTGTTGGACCTCCTCAAAGAGTTATCAGAGTATAATTTGTCAGTGTTCCCCAGGGGGAAGAATCAAATTGTGGACGCCCTAGCCATTGCAACTTCAATGTTTAAAATTCCAATTTTTCCCAATAGGAAGTATGAGATTGAATTCAAACATAGGCCCACGGTACCCGATAATATCAAGTATTGGCAGGTGTTTGAATATGACAAATAGGTGGAGAGATTCCTCCAAATGAGCGTTGATTTCGCTAATGTAAACATCAATGATGAGTGATGTTGTGAAGAAGATGAAGACACAACTGTGAGAAGTGAAAATGACCCCTTTCAGAACTAGATAGTTGTAAGGGATATAATGCATCTAAAGAAAAATATCATCCCCAAAGGATTGGTTCAATTAGAAAAGTTGTTTGATGAAAATGATGTAGATAGATATCTTAGGATCACTGTGAATGATGAAGATGTTAAGGATTGCAACATTGGGACCCAAGAGAATCCAAAGATAATAAAATTGTGAAAGACATTCAGTCCAGAGATCAAGCAGCGATATATCAACCTCATGAAATATTTTCATGACGTTTTTGCATGGAATTATGAAGACTTGAAATTCTATGACACTAGAGTGATTCAACATGTCATTCCTATCAAAGAGGATCAAAAACCTTTCAAGAAAAATCTAAGACAGATCAATACCCTACTGTTGTCGTTGATTGAAAAGGAGGTAAAGAAACTATTTGATGAAAAAATTATTGTTTCTTTGATATTTTCAAAATGGGTGGCCAATCTGGGGCATGTTAGGAAGAAGAGTGATGAAATAAGGTTATGCGTGGATTTTTGGAACCTTAATAGAGTATCCCTCAAATAAAACTACCCGCTTCCTAAGATGGACTACATCCTAGAGAATGTAGTTGGATCCCAGAAAATGTCGATGCTGGAGTGTTTTTCCGGTTATAATCATATCATAGTGCACCCAGACGATCATGAAAAGACAGCCTTTATGACACCATGGGGTACATTCATGTATGCAAAGATGCCTTTCGGTCTTATGAATGATGGAGATACTTTCCAGAGGGATATGGATATAGCATTTGTTGAGGAGAAAGACAATTTTATCATGATCTATCTGGACGACATCATAGTATTTTTCGACTCCGATAAACAACATCTTGAGAAACTAAAGAAGGTCTTCTAGAAATCCAGAAAGTTTGACATATATTTAAATATGAAAAGAATTAATTTCATAATGCAAGAAGGAAAAATGTTGGGGAGCATAATCTCAAAGGAAGGAATAAAGATATACCCCAGTAGGGTGGAAGGGATTCTACAAATCAACACTCCTTGAAGAAAGAAATAGGTGCAGTCCTTCCTGGGAAAGGTGAATTTTCTGAGAAGGTTCATTCTGAATATAGTGAAAATTATAAAGCACGTCACGAGTATTCTTAGAAAAGGTAATGAGATAAAATGGAGCCCCAAAGCCAGGAAATCATTTGAAGATGTCAAGGTGGCGTTGATCAAAGCTTCCATATTAGCCAGGCTAGATTTCATAAAGGGTTTTATCTTATTCTCCTTCGCCTCAGAGCACACCATCGCTAGCATACTATTACAGAAGGAAGAGAAGAATTTTGAAAAACCTATAGCTTATTTCAACAAGACACTGAGAGACTCCCCACTGAGGTATGATATCATGGAAAAACAAGAATAATCCTTTTTGAAATCCCTCAAGGAATTTAGGACTTGTATACTACATTCTCGAGTCATTGCTTTTGTGCCTATAAATTACGTCAAGGACATCCTGACTTAGCTGGACCCTGAGAAAAGAAGAGGTAAATGGATTGCAATCATGCTGGAATATGACCTCAAAATCAATGCCAAAAAGATGGTTAAGGGTCAGGGGCTCACAAAATTGATGGTGTAGTCAAACTGTGATGTTCTGGGAATAAACTTCATTGTTGATTTGTCGGAAACCCCTCAAGAAGAAGTAGTCCCGCATGTATCTCAAAAGTTCATCGATTCACCTTGGTACACTGATGTCATTTGTGTGTTGAGAAATTTGCAAGCCCCTCTAGGGTTAATAAAAACCAAATCTAGGTTTTTAAAGTTGAAGGCTGAGAATTTTTTCATCCTAGATAACTCTTTGTATTGGAAATATCCCGGAGGGATCTTGCTAAATGTTTTGCTAGAAGGAGACACAAAACGCGCTATCAGGGAGTTCCAAAAAGGGGACTGTGGGGGGCATCATTACTGGAAAACCATTGCACATAAAATATTTAGGGTAGGATGTTATTGGCCTAGTATTTTCATAGATGTATACAAGGAAGTTTCCAGTTGCCACGAATGCCAGATATTCAATGGAAAGAGAAAGATGCAACCTCTACCGTTGAAACCTATCTCTGTCGAAGCACCATTCATGCAATGGGGTCTGGAATTTATAGGAGAAATACATCCACTATCCTTGGTGCAACATAGATGGAAAATAATGACCACAGACTAATTCACCAAATGGATCGAAGTGGTCCCCACAAGGCAAGCTACCGACATAGTTATCATTCAGTTTCTGGAGACCAATATCTTGTCTAGTTTGAGGTGCACCGTCAAGATCATCACGTATAATTCAGAAGCATTCAAGTCCGAGAATATGGAGAAGTTTTGTAACGATTACAATATAACCTTAGGACATTCTACAACTTATTAACCACAGGGTAATTGATTGGTGGAATCATCCAAAAAAATCTTAACCGAGATTATTAAAAGGTTCCTGCAGGACAACAAGAAGGCCTGGTACAAAAATCTTATCTACGCGCTATGGGCTAACAAAATCACTACCAAAAATTTCATCTCCACGTGACCATTCCAAATTGTATATGGCACGGAGGCAGTTTTCCCCACCTCACTGGGATTTCCCATTAGGAAGTTGTTGCAAGAGAAAGAGGCCCAACCAAATGACACTCATAGGAGGATAAATAAATTGATTCATGTGTAGCAGATGAGGGAGCAGTTTTTTGACCGATCACAACTTCACCAAGACAAGATGAAGAAGATTTTCGAATAGCACTCTAAGAAGGAAGATTTCAAGGTGAATGATCTGGTGTTGAAGTGGGATGTGAGGAATGAAGACAAAGTAAAGCATGGAAAATTCAATCATCTTTGGATGGGGCAATTCACGATTGTTGCATATCATGAGAACAACGCATATCTGCTACAAGACGTTAATGGTGAACTCACTAGTGGGGGGGCTGTAAATGGTAGGTTCCCTAAACACTATCTAGTTTAGTATGGTCTGTTTAGGTTTTCATGTCATTGTAAATAGTCATTTATTTATGTTTTCAAAGAAGGCATTTCGAGTCAGTATGTCAACAGAAAATTGAAGCCTGGAGCAAAGGCCCTAAGTTTATGCTAAGTCTAGTCATGACTATGTCAAGAAGGTCTAGGGTGAGTCTTTTCCATTTTTTTAGAGTCTAAAAATAAAACAAATCCCAATGGTCAGGCACCTGGTCTGTTGTTCTTTGCCACCTCACCAGGAGGATAGCATCCCTGTTGGAGCCAGTTGTTAGCGCTACCATTTTTTCAGTGAGAGTCAGTCCTAGATGAGTTATGGTCCATTTGTCAAAGCATGTGAGGTTAGGTATTGAACAACGAATGGATCAAAGTCAACAAGTGGTCAGTTTGGCCCTTGGATTCGGTAAAGGGTGTCATAATCAAACATGCATAAATTGTAAAGGTATTTTCCCAAAAGGTCAGGTCCTGTCAGAAAGAGGGATTTTACATGCCAAAGGTTGAGGCAAGTTGTTAGAATAAGGGTCATGTCAACAGATATAATGACCATCATCACCTCATTATAAAGTTAGAAAAGATAAGAAATCACGACTCTCATATCACGTATACTCTGCAACTCTTATCATCTGTACTTTCGACACTCCGAAGTGTACCTGTCGCACAAGTATGCTACAGAAATATTCAGCATATTTCAAAACTTCTCGTCACCATGGATTCAACGTCCTTTGTCATGATTCCATCCCTCACCCGTTCAGCTATAAATTCCATTCATTCTATGTGTATCTCTTTCACCGTCTGATTTTATGCATTGTCTTTAATTTTTCTTGCAAGCCCTAAGTTTTCTCACTGTGGGAGAGATGATAGCCATTAGCTATGTCGCAAACCTGGTCAGTCAATATTGTCGCATCATTTTTGTCTTGCACGATGGTTCAAAACCTGTCGGAGTTCGTCACAAGCTAGTCTATCAGGCAACAAGTCCTCTCATGATCATCCTTTCATCCTCATAGTTTTTTTTCATGCCCAAAGTCTCTGTCGCTCTCCCCTATTCCGACGATCCTGTCATCATCATTATCACAACATTGACCCATTCCTGCCTCGAGAGTCTTCATGGCACCTAGGGGTCGGACAGTGAATTCCTAAAGTCATTTTCGCTTATTGCGCAAAGTTTCCACTACTGTCCCTCCGATAGGTCTTGGTTAAGAATATCATTATCCATTTTCCGTGTGGAGAGGGTGTCATCTTTCACCACCACGTGCGCAGAACAAACACCCGTTTCACCATGACGACATACCAAGACATAAGGAAGAAGGCACAAAGTGGAAGAGCTCTTAGGCACGAGCCTCAAGACTTGGCGTTGATCAAGGAAGATCCAAATATCAAGGAATCTTTCGAACAAGACAGATGCATGCTCTATTGTGAGAAAATCGAAGGATACAATGTAAAACTGGTGGAACAATTCACACTCAGATTTAATGTGTTCTGCGTGGTTATTGCGGGAATCAAATTATGGGTGATGAAGGAAACTCTGTCAGCCACAATAGATATCCCTAGGCATGGTGAAATGTGTTCTAAGGGCATGCCTTTGGATGTGTTATTGTATGAATAATTCATCAAACCAAACTTCCTGAACGGGAAAATCTGAACGGGTGTTCGAAGTCGGTATATACGAGAGTCTTTTCAAAAACTCTTGAAGGTGATTAGAAAGTATTTCACCTGTGAAATAAGGTCTGATAGAATATACCCACATCACATTAGACTGTTAATGCATTTCATAGGTAAGAGTTTATTAATTTTACCTTTCTTCTTGCACCAAAGTCTAGAAGGAATAGCGGACAACGTCCAAGCTGAAGTGAACCAGCCAAAGAAGAACTTATCCCATATATCAGTAATCAAATTGTTGATAGTTGAGGAGTTGAGGAATTGTTGATAGTTGAGGAACTGGGATTCATTTATGTTTTCAACCGACATTCCCAGGGATCCCAAAGGAGATTCCCCTCTACCCATGGGAGAAGAAGCATCTCGCAGTGCAGAGGCAGGAATAGAAGGGGCTACATGAAAATGAAATATAGTGGAAATATTGTCTCCCCAACAACCTGTAGCCAAAAAAAGAGGTAGGCCAAGGAAGAACATTGACCCTGGGGAGGCCCAAGCTCCAAACAAATCGCGCTCCCAATCAGTTGTTGAGAAGTTACTCATGTGTGTTGTTCGGATAGAACCTATTGAGGGTCCAAGATAGGAAATATGTGACAAATGGAGAAGGTCGGGCACTGAAAGCATGGATGTTCAAGAGACATTGCAACAACTAAAGCAAGGGCATCTCGCTATCACCGATTTGTACCAAGAGAATAGGGAATTGAGAAAGAAGTTAGTGGAAAGGACTTTCAAGACATCAACGTCGCAGAGCCAAGAAGGGAATGTGAATTGGCTCAAAAGATAGCTCATAGAAGCACAAGACATGATCATCCAGCTAGGTGAGGAACAAAGAATGTCAAAGGAGAAAATCATGGAGCATTTTAGGGAATGTGGACCAGCCATGGAAAACATCCTCGTAGCTCTGACCAGTGCTAAAATGAATCTGAAGGGGAATGGTGTCTTGCAAATACTGGTAAAGAATCTAAAAAGATGAAAATGGTCCCTCATGAAAACGTTTAGAATATCCAGATTGCAGATAAGGCCAGAAGCATAATTGACCCGACCCCATTTTTGTATTTTTGAACATGACCTGGAACTCCTCCCTCCCCATACCATGCCTCCTGTCGGGAATCAAGGAACCTAATGGGTATCCACGCGGTGGATATACATCATGAAAATACTGAAAAACCCACATATGGATAAGGACAAGTGTAGGTAGAACACACAATAGTTTTGAAAGAGATGTGTGGTCCCCTGACTATCGTCACCATCTGGAAAACACGAATGACATTCCACAGTCACCTGCCATACCAACCTGCCACATGCGTACCACAACCAATGATTGTGTGACATCAATCAAAGAATGTTACACTGGGTAGTAGAATTCTGACAAAGTGATTGATCATTCAGGTGACCCTTCAAGGAGAAGCACCGACGCATCACTTCTTAATGATGGAATCTTGCTGATGATCGAACAATCATGGTAAAGATGTTGGTTACGACATGATTGGAAACTGTGGAGTTCTTATTCTTAGTAAGTCCCACTTGAAAGATCATCTGGCAGAAAATAACCAGAGCCGAAATTCTAGGAGTAGTATACTGTTGGGGGCATGGCAGCCCAAGGGGCACATCTTTTTATATATATTACATCATTTCAATGTAAGAGAGGTGGGTTGGAAAACTAGTGTAGACAGTGACTGTTTAATGTAACTTTCGAACCCGTTTGAAATATAATGCAAACGTCTTGATATGTTGATGAAAATATTCTAATGGTGGTGGTTTGATGTATTGTGATCTCTCTTATGTACGTGTTTCCCGTTTTCTATATATCCATGTTTGTATTATGTTTAAATCGAAGCGTTTAATAAGTCTAGAATTCATCATGTGGTGCTTTAGTCTTCACCATTTAAACTCATGTGTTTTCGTCTAAGTAATTCAGAGTTCATCTCTAATGGTTCTCTAAGTTTATTTATGTATTTTTCTCTCACCACACACAACGACTTTGAACTGAAAGGCCATTGCATGCTTAGCCTTTATCCTCTCAAGTTTTAGTTACCAAGTAATTTATTTCTCTCGCTTTATGTAATTTGACTCCATGGACCAAGGTTCTATATTTCCTTGCCAACAGAACCAGAAACACTCCATGAACGCAATAAACCTAGCCGAAAATTCAAAGCCATTATCTATTAGAGAATTAGTCTCAGAGAGATTTCTCTCTAGGTCGGAAAGGCTAGTTTCCAGTCTTAAAGTTGGTCTGTAGGTGACCTTTGTCATTCATTTTCTCAGCCAAGCGAATTTATAGAGTGCTAACACATTTCAAAGCCTGCTTTTCATATATTAGAAGAAATTATTGACATGCCGAGATTTATTCAGGGATCGCATTGTGAGGAAAACATTATTGAGCATCTTAATGACATTAGCTTCTAACATCAATTTAGTTTAAAAAACATTGATGGGAAAACACTTATATGGGGAAAAAAGTATTCAACTACTACAGAATGGGCACCTTCATTAGGTTTATCATTTTTGAATTTCATTCCAGATCATCCAATATTTGCATCAAAGTTATTATTTTTACAATCAGTTGCTGAAATCCATAACACACAGAGGTGTAATAGAGATGTATATTATTTTGAATGCCTGGAAGAAATAAAAAATTCCATTAAGGATACATATGAGTACATTGATGTCATTTTTGTTTGGCTGGAGCTTTTTTTGAATATTCAAAGTGACATAATTTCAAGCTCAAGTAATGAAGATACATTATTCAAGACTCTATTTGATTTGATCCAAATTTAGGAGTAGAACAAACTAAATATAGACTGAATACAATAAACATAGAGATATGAAGAATAACACAGATATCCAATGAACAATATCTTCTATTAAATAAATGAATTAGGCTGAAACTGTAAAACTGGAGAACTGAAACACTTGCTCGAATTGTTTTAGCTATCACTGAGAAGAGATGTGGTTGCTATACGCATGCGTCTAAGCAAAAGAAATAAAATGAGGCTCCAAAGTCTTTTTTGATATTACTCATGAATTTTGACACCCTAGACATCCAAAAGCCTAACCCTAGAAGGTGAAACACCAAAAGTCATGTGCGCCCCTATGGGTAAGTTGGTACCTCAACTTCCCAGGGTCGTAAATTTTGCATGCGACCTTTGTTTTAGGTGCGGGATAGCTCGTTGGAAAGGCATTTAAGAGAAATACACATTCCATTGTCAAACTGTGACTATGTCTAAATTTTAACTGTGGCAAGCCAAAGAAACAATGTTTAGGGCCCCAAAATGGCCCTGGAAGTACAACAAGATGTGCTGACATGAAAACATACAAAATAGGCTAGTTGGATTAGGCGAGAGGCTACCAGTATCCACCTAGAGGATGTGTAGGGATTCATATATCCCCAGAAGTGTAGAAACCACAATTACAAAGAAGTACAAAAGAACATGCTGAACAAAAATGGACAACAGGATCTAGTTGGAATAGGTGGGTGGTGACCAATATCCACCTGGATCAGTCCTCCCACCTTAGGAAGCAATGGTCTCCATTACATTGATTTCCCCCATCAGGTGAGGAAAATTCTGTTGGATTTGGCCCCAGGTAATCCACTTGCCATCGTGTAGGAGTTTCCCTACCTTGACAACCCGATAAAGCTAGATCCTCTACTTGTGAGTGCCCTTGACCTCTTTGTCCATTATACGATCAATGGATGTTTGTTCCATGTAGTCAGGGTTGAGCTTTGTTGGTGTTATTTGTTCTGCGATCTCTGAGGTGTCTAATAATGGTGGAAAATATGGACGAAGGAGGTCCACATTGAACACTGGATGCAGGCCAATAAAGGGTGGAGTGTTGAGGTCAAAAGCATTGCTACCCACAACATTGGTTATAGTGTAAGGCCCATAGTGAAGTGGGAGAATATTCCGATGGGGCCTCGTGAGATGCTCCTTCTACAAATGTTACCAAACTTTTTCATCAACCTAAAACTGGTGTGGTACCCTGTGTTGATCATGGCGCTACTTGTACTTAGCATTGGATTTATGTGAAATATCCTGGACCTATTGGCATATGTGTTGAATCTTCTCAATGAATATGGTGGCTTTGTCAGTCTCGGACTGAAAATGGGAAGAGTCTTTCTGTGTGGTGGAAAGAGGCAGTGAAACATCCATGGGACCTAAGGGTTGGAATCCCAGCCCGACCTGAAATGAGCTATGACAGATGGAGCTATGGAGAGACTTGTTGTAACTTTGATGAACATAGGGGAGACTCTCATCCCATGTACGTGGATGCTTAAAGTTGTACATGCACAGGATGTGCACAATAATATGATTAAAAATCTTTGTTTGGCCATATGTTTGGGAGTGGAAAGAAGTGGATTTAGTGATCTTGGTGTCCAACAGTGACCAAAGACTCGACCAAAATGTGTTGAGGAACCTGCTATCTCAGTCGGATATGATGGTCTGTGGTGTCCCAAAATGGACCCACACTTTTTCAAAGAAGAGCTTGGCAATATATGTCTCTTTGATATTCTTCTTGCAGGATGTGAGGATGACCATCTTCAAAAACCGATCAACGAACAAAAATACACAGTCATTTCCTTGCTTGGTGGATGGAAGGCAAGACATGCAATCGATTGAGACGAATTCCCAAGGCTTCTTGGGAGTAGGAATAGGGGTGTATAAGATTTGCCTCTTAATGGATGGCTTGGAAATGGCACAGACAGTGCAAGATCTAATATACTTGCCAACGTCCTGTCGAAGTTTTGGAAAATAAAAATGTTTCTGAATAACGACCACAATTTTCTCCACGCCAAAATGTCCTGCCATCCGATTGTAGTGGGCTTCCCAAATCATATTTGTATGCTTTCTTGTAGGAACACAAAGATGGACCAGATGGCATAATAGTCCATCCTGAATGTGAAAATTAGTGACAGTTGCAACTGTGCCCAAGAGCTAGCAGGTGGTGGTGAAGACTAGATCTTGTTGATAAAGTTTGGGCCACTCAGATGCCTCATGTTCACAGTAATGGATCACAATGGTGAGTGCAGCCATAGGAGTTTGATTGAGGCAGTCAACGAAATCATTTGAGATCCCCGTCTTATACTTGATGTTGAGATGCAATTGTTGTGGGTAGGTGGATCACTTCTGATGGTGGTCGTTTTGCAAGTTCCCCTATGTATGTATTAACTGCAGAGGCTTGTGATTAGTGTGGATGATCGTCTTCTTTCCCAGACTGTAATGTTTTCATTGATGACATGCTTGTACAATGGAATACATTTTCTTTTCATAGGTGGGGTATTTCCAGATAGTATCTGAGAGTGTCTCACTATGGTATGCCACCATATGGTCATGTCGAGTGGCAACTGCACCTATAGCATAGTCAGATGCATCATTCTCAATCTCGAACGGTTGTTGTAGATCAGGCAAGGAGAGTACTAGAGTTGATCACAAGTGATGCTTCAGATCATTGAATTTTCATTGTTGTTCCATCCCCCACATGAACGTTTCCCTAACATCGCCTTTGTTCACCTAGCTGAGGGCCCATGCAATATGGGAGAATCCCAACATGAACCGTCGATAGAAGTTGGCAACCCAAGAAGCTCTGAAGCTCAGTTAGTGTGGTCGGGTCTGGCCATTAATGGATGAATTGGATATTAGCTAGATCAACATGTACCCCATGCTCATCAACAATGTATCCCATGTATTGGACCTTGTTCATGCCAAAAGAGCATTTTTCCAAGTTGGCATATAGCTTGTGCTGCCGCAGAGTGATCAAAACCTATTGAATATGTTGCATGTGCTCCTCCCAAGTTCTGTCGAAGATGAGGATGTCATCCAAATATACCACCACAAAAGAGTTGGTGAAGGGTCACAATAGATCATCCATCAACCTCAAGAAAGTGGTTGGTGCATTTGTTAAGCCAAAGTGCATGACCATCCATTTGAAGAGACCTTCTTTATATTTGAAGGTTGTCTTCCATACATCAGTTTGTTCGATGGGAACCTGGTGGTAGCCAAACTTTAGGTCAATATTGATGAAGAACATTTCCCCCTTGAGTTGGTCAAGAAGGTCATCAGTCCTGGGAATTAGGTACTGGTTCCTGACTATGATTTTGTTTAAGGCTTTGTAATCAATACAGAGTTGCCAAGTCTCATCCTTATTTTGCACTAGTACAATCAGACTTCCGCAAGGGGAGAATATGGGTATGATGTGCCCCTTTTGAAGAAGCTCTTGGATCTTATGCCTGATTTCTTCATTTTCCATGAGTGAGCAACGATAGACCAACCCATTAGGTAGAGGTGCACCGAGGGTCAGATCAATTGGATGCTTCACTTGGCAGTGCGTCGCTACCCCAATGGGTGAGGAGAAGATGTCTTTGTATTCTTCCATGATCCCATCCACTTGCTTCTACTACAAAGAGAGGTTATTTGTAGTGGCCACAGATGTGGTGGAGACCTTATGCTTACTGTGAGCATGGATCACAAATAAGACGAACTTCCCAGTTTATAAAATGACCTTACTTCATTTCTTAGAAAAGATTAAAGAAATAGCGGTAGGTGGCGCTACCTGTGATATCTTGTACAATTGTCTAACCAAAGTAATAATAACATTGCGAGGTCTAGACTCATACACATCATGATGCTTCCAAAAATATGGTTGTCCTAAAAGAACATCACAAACTTCAAGGGGAGAAATATCACACAATACCTCATCTTTGAAAGGCTTGATGCCATAGGGTAGATGACATTGTTGGATGACAAAGAGATCTCTTCCTTGGTGAAGCCAACCGATGGTGTAGGGTTGCGGGTGCAGTTTCGTTGGCAAGTCCAACCGCTTGAACAACTCTACTGAAATCAGGTTCTTCTAACTACCGCTATCGACAATGAAATGAAGCGGATCCCCCTTTACCCACATCTGTGAGTGAAAGAGGAATTCCCCTTCCTCTAGTTCTTTTGGTTCGCTTGGTTGATTTTGGTGGTAGCGACAGTGGCACTAGGTTTAGCATCGATAATATTCTTCCCTCATTTGAGATTTGATTTGGAATCAAAATCAACCTTTGACTCTGAAGCATTCATCTCGGTCACGAGTGACTTCTTGGAGCAACATTCTTCAGTGTTGTGACAAGGGATTTTACGGTACTCACACCGTTTTCCCGTGTCCTTCGTATTCTCATTGCCCTTCTTGTGTTATGGCTTGGAATGGTTGTCCTGGGAGTGGAAATCTCAGCTCGGTCCCTTGCTATGTGGGTTGGGGCTGCCTTTACCCTTCTTCGGCTGTGAGGAGTTTGCAGATCCAAACTTTCACATCTTGTTCTTAAATTTTTGCTCGATCTTGACAACGCATCCATAAGCCATGCCCAATGAGGCGATGTCCAAAAGTTCCATTTATGTTTGAATTTATCTATGCAAACAACCACAGTGTTTGAGCACTAGATGACACGCATAGTCTTTGATACCTAATTTGGTGTGTACAGTATGGAAAATATTGGTGAAATATGGTACTGTCTAGTCCCTTTCTTGACGTAGGGTGGTCCATCTGGTATAATGTTCCTCATAGCTTCCAACAAGGTAGTATTGTTCTTTAATGGCATCTCAGAAGGAATCCCATGTAGGGGAAACCACAAATATTGTAGATTCCTCTATGTCCCTTTGATCAGAGTAAGTATTCCACCCATCCTTAACATGGGGGACGACCTTGAGGAGTGAAAAATTAATCTTTTCACTATTGGAAAAATTGTGGACCGAAAAATATCCTTTGAGTAGATTCAACCATTTATCTACAACATCTGCATCTACTAGTCCTTGAAATAATGGAATATCAAAATTTACATGTACCTTGAAGGGGGTTGCATAGCCACTTGATGAAGATGCTTCTCCTGTGGGAAGCCGTCAAAGGATCTGCATAAAGTTGTCCATCATTTCCTTCCTTTTTTGCGTGAGGGTTTCCTCAAGCAACATTTTAATAGGATCTCCTGCTCCATCATCTTTCTTTTCTTCCCCCATGGGTTTTTGTTGGGATCGACATGACCGATATTGCAACGGCTCGATTAATTCGAGTCCCAACTTCTTGTACCCAGATCTTGTCGGGGACATGCATGAATACAAATAAATGAAGAGAAGACTGCTCTGATACAACTGATCTGGATTTAGGAGTGGAATGAACTAATTATAGACTGAATACAATAAACACAGAGATATCAAGAATAACACATATATCTAGTGAACAATATCTTCTATTAAATAAATGAAATAGGTTGAAACTGTAAAGTTGCGGAACTGAAACACTTGCTCGAATGGTGGTAGCTATCTTTGAGAAGAGATGTGGCTTCTACGTGCATCCGCCTGAGAAGAAGCATTACAATTGTTAGAAAAACAGGACTGCAGAGCAATAAAATAAAACAAATGTAGAAACAAAAACACAGAAGACACACAATACAAGAGAGACACAGATTTACATGGTTCACCTAGTGTGGGCTACGTCCACCAGAGAAATTGCCAGGTCCTTCCTTTATTATTATCCAGCAAATGAAGGGATACAACCTACAGCAAAACCCGT
>ML777234.1:1365107-1402235 GCA_009831015.1 Picea engelmannii
CTGCAACAGACCCACCTTCTGACATCTTCATATTAAATAATCTCTTCATTAGAAATACCTTATTCGATGCCGAGGGTTTTTCATACAGTTTGGCCAACGCATCCATCAAACCCTTCGTTGTCTTTTCTTTCGAAATATTGAAATCCACCAACGCTGCTAGGCTCAGCCGTATCGTTCCTAGAGCCTTTCTGTCAAGAATCTCCCATTCTTCGTCCTTCATGGCCGCTGGCTTCTTTGCTACTCCACTCAATGGTAGGAATAGATCCTTTTGATATAAATAGTATTCCATTTGCATCTTCCATAACTGGTAGTTTTGGCCGTTAAATTTATTGACCCTAAACTTTCCATCTTCCGACATTGCTCCCACTCGAACTAGGAACCCTCTTTTCTTGCGAGTTACTTTACGCTCTGATACCAGTTGTTAGAAAAATAGGACCGCAGAGCAATAAAATAAAACAAATGCATAAACAAAAACATAGAAGACACACAATACAAGAGAGACACAGATTTACGTGGTTCACCCAGTGTGGGCTACGTCCACCAGAGAAATTGCCAGGTCCTTCCTTTATTATTATCCAGCAAATGAAGGGATACAACCTACAGCAAAACCCGTTGTAACTTCCTCTTCTTTCTCTCATAGTATCCTCTCTCAGAATACAATATTCACCCTCGTACATAGCTGCAATACATTTCCCTCATAAAAGAGGGTTGCCTTATAGGGAAAAAACCCTAACATAATCTCTAACGTTAGATCTACGACCTTATAATGAACGGTCCATATTTACAATGAAATTACAATATACTTTTATAAGGCAATTTTTTCTTCGAGGGCTTTGCCCCCGAACCCCCGCTAGGGGCCCGCTTGCCCCCAGACCCCATAGCCGGGGGGATGGACCCCCCGGACCCCGCAGAGGGGGTACCCCCCCTCTGCACTCCCCCGCGTGGAAGAGTGTACATACTTCTGGGGTGTAAATACTTCATGGGGTATAAACGCGGCTGAAAGCAAAGGACCTCTGCATTAGAAAGATAATCAGGCTCCAAAACCAACAACAATGAGGCTCCAGAGGCCTTTTTGATATTACGCATGAATTTCAAAACCCTATACATCCAAAAACCTAACTCTATAAGGGGAAACGCCAAAATTCATGTGGGCCCCTATGGGTAAGTTGGTACCACAATTTCCTAGGGTCATAACTTTCGCATACGACTTTTGTTTTAGGCATGTGATAGCCCATTGGAAAGGTCTTTTAGAGAACTACACATTCCGTAGTTAAACTTTGACTCTGTCTATAGTTTGATTGTGGGGAGCCAAAAAAACAATGTTTAGGTCCCCAAAACGGCCCTGGAAATACAACAAGATGTGTTGACATGAAAACATACAAAATAATTCAGTTGGATTAGGCGAGAGGCCACCAGTATCCACTTGGAGGATGTGTAGGGATTCAGATAGCCCCAAAAGTGGATAACCCACAATTACAAAGAAGTATAGAAGAACGTGATGAACAAAAAGGGACAAGAGGAGCCAGTTGGAATAGGTGGGTGGCCACCAATATCTACCTGGATCATCATTGGCCACAAAATATGCCAAATGAATATGAAGAAACAAACATTTTTGAATTTCAACAAAAATACCAAGGTTATATTGAGTTTATACAAGCCGAGGAAATATAAATGTATATTGGTCCACGAATTTCACATGCACAACGTGAAGGCATGGAAGACCTTTACAAGGGTTCAGTATAAGATATTAAGGAGGGTAGCATGATTGTAGTCTTAGCGACTGAAGATCCATATGGTTATCCATTCTGGATTGCAAAGGTTATAAATATTGAGAAATAAAATGATGATGTTATTTCAATTGAAGTGCATTGGTATATAACAAGTACACACTCATTCAATGGTGTGTACAAGCCATATATGGTGGTTCAAAAACATGTCAATAGAAGGAGAAAAAGAAAGGGCCAAAATACAACTCGTCGTCGCACTCACCTCTTAAAATTAGATGGTGTTGACATACTTGTTTATGAATTCAATTTGGCAAAGAGAGGAACTCTTCGCTCCAAGACAACAAAGATTATCAAAAGGTTGTTGCTACAAGAAATAAATCCAATATGGGAGTCAACTAAAGCCAGTCATAAATTTAAAAGGAATTTGACATCTAAAATGTTGGGCATGCATGTAGACTTAGATGGTGCATTCATCAAAAATAGAGAAGAGTATGGATCATCTACATATCCATCCAATCATTCATCTAAAGATAATGTAGACTTTGATGGTATTTCAGAAACCATTAGTCAATCTGAATAAGTGTATGAAACATTTTATGTATTTTTGATCCATATGATGTTTGTATGGTAACTAGAAATGAGCATTGAAGTTACATATGATCTTACGTGAAGTTATGAATCATTTTTATGTTTTATGAATTCTTTGTTTTGATTATGGAGAATATAATAAAATTTCTTAGCTGATATATTTTGGATATGGACAATATAACAATAGTTTTAAGAAATAATTTATGTTTCATTCAATGTAACTTGTATTTACTTTTTTTTATTAAAAGTAAAAGAAATATTAAAAAGTGATGTTGAATTTTTAAAGTATATTGTGATATTTTCATGGCATTATGTATTACCTTGTGCTTTGGGTGATAAAGTAATATTTAATAAGTAAGCATTTAAGGGTTGATTTTATGATTTCATTTACAATAATGATGAGTTATTTTACCACTTTATAAAAATGTGTCATTTTCATACCCCAATTTTAGAATGGGTGCTATAGGTAGCAATACTTTTCAATTTGATGGTTGATTTTGAGTTTTTGGTTTTAATGGTACCAACTGCTAAAAATATGATTTCAAATTATCTAAAATTTTAACGTTTTGAAAAAAAAAAAAATTTAAAAACACATTTATTTTTAGGTGTTGATTTTAAGGTTTTTCCAAGCTATTGTCTAAGTTTTGAAGGCCATGTTTGAAAAATGTTGTAATTTTGACCCCGTTTAAAAAAATGGTGCTATCGGTAGCACCACTTTTTTATTTGGGGGTTGATTTTGATGTTTTTTTTATGTAAAAATATGTGTTTTTTGGGCCAGAGTTCTCATTTTGAGGTCACAGTTCTCATTAAGTCGGTAACTTTGTTTTTCTTGCACAATTTCATGTATATAAACCCCTGATAAGTATTAAACCTATACTACTATCACTGCATACTACATATATATTACATAGCACCTCTTATGTTTGTACGAACCTTGGGTTGAAAAATAAAGTAGGAAACCTACAATACAGTAAATCATTGTTTCCATTCCTGGGACCACCAACTATAACTATCAAAGAAGTTGTATCCCTGTAGTTGAATAAAATATTTAGGAAGCGATGCCAAGTATTTACAACACACATGGAGGAAGCTCCTAAAGACAAAGTACCAAACATTGAGGACAATGCGGTCCTAAAATAATATGAGGATGTGTTTAGATAAATCCTCAGGTTACCAACCAAGAGGGATATTGTTTTTTCAATCAATCTAATTCCTGGAGCAACCTCTATATCCAAGACTCCTTACAGTATGAGCATACCTGAGTTGAAGAAGCTACAAGTGTATCTCGAGGAACTTTTGAAGAAAGGGTATATACAACCAAGTGTATCCCCTTGGGGTGCACCTTTGTTATTTGTGAAAAATAAGGATGGTACTTTGAGGCTTTGCACTGATTTCCGATAGCTGAATAATGTAATCATAACGAACCAATATCCTTTGCCAAGGATAGATGACCTCTTTGATTAGTTGAAGGATGCAAAGGTATTTTCTAATATTGATCTTAGAACTGGATATCATCAGATGAGGATTAAAGAAGAGGAAATTAGCAAGATTTCCTTCGAAATGAGATATGACCACTACGAGTTCATAGTGGTTCCATTTGGATTATCAAATGCACCATCTGTCTTCATGTGTTTAATGAATGGTATTTTCAGAGAGTATTTGGATACGTTTTTCATTGTCTTCCTAGATAACATTATTGTTTATTCCAAATATGAGGAAGAGCATGAGAAGAACCCGAGGATGGTGCTACAAGTATTGAGAGAGCATCAACTTTATGCTAAGTTGAGTAAATTCTCATTCTACTAGAGGAAAATTCATTACTTGGGCCATATAATTTCAGAGGAAGGGATCACAATGGACTCGAAAAATATAAAATCCATTAAAGGATGGCTAGCACCAAGAAATGTCTTTGAGGTGAGGTCCTTCATGGGACTTGCAGGTTATTATAGAAGGTTCATTGAGTGGTTTTCAAGAATGCACCCAATCACATCCCTACAGAAGAAGGGTGTGAAATTTGAGTGGACACCCAAGTGTGAAAGAAGCTTTCAAAACTTGAAAAGATTACTGACAATTTTTTATCCTAATGAGCATTTTATTGTCTGCATCGATGCTTGGAAAGAAGGAGTTGGTGGAGTCCTTAGTCAGAATCGCCATGTGGTGTGTTATGAATCAAGGAAGATGAAAGAACATGAAATATTGTATGCCACTCATGATTTGGAGTTGGCAGATATTGTTCATGCCTTGAATATGGGGAGGAACTACCTCATCAGAAGGTGGTTTGAGATGAGAATAGACCACAACAGTATGAAATATGTATTTGGACAACCAACTCTAAATGCCAGACAAAGCAGATTGTTAGAATTCTTCAGCGGATATGACTTTGATATAAATAATATCAAAGGTAAAGGGAACAAGGTGGCTGATGCACTCAGTATAAGGGTACATGAAATGCATGCCACAACCATTAGCATGTGAAAATCTGATTTGAAAAACATAATTTTGGAAGATGCAAAATCAGAGCAAATTTATGTGGAAATAAAAGAAAAATTAGATATCATTTTCGAGATTAACTGCGTAGAGTAAGTCATTAATCTATGACCCATATCCATGAGTATTGGTCGCAGGTGACCAATAATTCTCATGATTTGAATATCCCACTTAGCACTCATTGCATCAGGTGATGCTCACAGGGGTGAAGAAGTGGAATTGGAACCAGTGAAATGAATCGCATAGCATCAGTCATCACTTACGGGGCTTACACCCAGTAACTAGGACTTCCCAGGTGGTCACCCATCTCAAGACACCTCTAACTCAAGCGCACTTAACTGTGGAGTTTTCCCCACAATCAAGCCCACTTAGCTTGCTACCCCATTTGCAAAACTTTAGAAAGTATTGTGCCTTATGAACTATCCAGTTAGAGCTCCCTTAACTCTTATTATTTAAGAATAGATGGGTTTCTACAATGCAACATATTAGATATCATTTTCGGGATTAACTGCATAGAGTAAGTCATTAATCTATGACCCATATCCATGAGTATTAGTCGCAATTGACCAATAATTCTCATGATTTGAATAGCCCACTTAGCACTCATTGCATCTGGTGATGCTCACAAGGGTGAAGAAGTGGAATTGAAACCAGCAAAATGAATCACATAGCATCAATCATCACTTCTAGGGCTTGCAAACCAAGACTTCCCAAGTGGTCACCCATCCCAAGACGCCTCTATCTCAAGCGTGCTTAACTGTTGAGTTTTCTCCACAATCAAGCCCACTTAGCTTGCTACCCCATTTGCAAAACCTTAGCAAGTATTGTGCCTTATGAACTATCCAGTTAGAGATCCCTTCACTCTTATTATTTAATCATAGAGGGGTTTCCGTAGTGCAACATATTAGATATCATTTTCGAGATTAACTGCGTAGAGTAAGTCATTAATCTATGACCCACATCCACAAGTATTAGTCACAACTGACCAATAATTCTCATGATTTGAATAGCCCACTTAGCACTCATTGCATTGAGTGATGCTCACAGGGGTGAAGAAGTGGAATTAAGGAAGTGATTATTGATGCTATGTGATTCATTTCGCTGGTTTCAATTCCACTTCTTCATCCCTGTGAGCATCACCCGATGCAATGAGTGATAAGTGGTCTATTCAAATCTTGAGAATGACTTACTCTATTCAAATCATGGATATGGGTCATATATTAATGACTTACTCTACACAGTTAATCCAGAAAATGATATCTAATATGTTGCACTACGGAAACCCCTCTTTGTTTAAATAATAAGAGTGAAGGGAGCTCTAACTAAAGATTTCATAAGGCTTAATAATTGATAAGGTTTTGCAAATGGGGTAGCAAGATAAGTGGGCTTGATTGTGGGGAAAACTCCACAGTTAAGCACACTTGATCTAGAGGCGTCTTGGGATGGGTGACCACCTGGGAAGTCCTGGTTACCAGGTGCAAGCCCCAGAAGTGATGATTGATGCTATGCGATTCATTTCGTTGGTTTCAATTCCACTTCTTGACCCCTATGAGCATCACCCAATGCAATCAGTTCTAAGTGGTCTATTCAAATCATGAGAATTATTTGTCAGTTGCGACTAATACTCATGGATATGGGTCATAGATTAATGACTTACTGTATGCAATTAATACCAAAATGATATCTATATGTTTCACTGCCGAAACCCCTCTATGCTTAAATAATAAGAGTGAAGGGAACTCTAACTGGATAGGTCATGAGGCACAATACATGCAAAGGTTTTGCAAATGGGGTAGCAAGCTAAGTGAGATTGATTGTGGGGAAAACTCCATAGTTAGGTGTGCTTGAGATAGAGGCGTCTTGGGATGGGTGACCACCTAGGAAGTCCTGGTTACTGGGTGCAAGCCCCAAAAGTGATGATTGATGATATGCGATTCATTTCACTTCTTCACCCTTGTGAGCATCACCCGATGCAATGAGTGTAAGTGGGATATTCAAATCATGGGAATTATTGGTCAGTTGTGACTAATACTCATGGATATGGATCATAGATTAATGAATTACTCTATGCAGTTAATATCGAAAATGATATCTAATATGTTGCACTGTGGAAACCCCTCTATGCTAAAAAAAAAAATTATTGCAAGGAAAAATACATCAAAAGATTGAGGATTATGTGCCGAGGGAGGATGAAATCCTCATGTTCAAGAGAAGAATTTATCTATCAATTGTTTAGGATTTGAAAAATATTCTATTAACATAAATGCATAAAGTGTCATATGTTGGGAACCCAGGCTACAAGAAGACTATTGCAGTTGTTAAAAAGAAATATTATTGTGTAGGTATGAAAAATGAAGTTGTAGATTTCAATGTAAGGTGTCTTGAATGTCAAAAAGTCAAGGCTGAGCACAAACACCTCGTTGCTTTGCTACAACCCTTTCCCATTCCTGAGTGGAAGTGGGAAGTTGTCGCGATGGATTCCATGACAAAGATACCCAAAACTACCAAATAACATGATTCTATCATGGTAGTTGTGGACAAGCCTACTAAAGTTGCCCATCTTATTCCAGTGAAGTTAACTCACAAGGAAACCAACATTGTTGATATCTATATGAAGGAGGTATCCATACTTCATGGTATACCTAAGACGATTGTGTCTAAAAGAGATTCCAAGTACACATCAAACGTTTGGAAGGGGCTATTCAAAGGTTTTGGAACAAATCTAAATTTCATCACACCTTATCACCCTGAGCTAGATGGAAAAACAAGAGAGTAAACTAGGTGAGTGAAGACATGTTGAGAATGTATTCCATGGATAACCCATCGAAATGGGAATATTACTTACATCTGGTTGTATTTTCTTATAACAATGGGTATGAAGAATATTTAAAGATGAGCCCATTTGAGGCATTATACTAAATAAGATGCAACACACTAGTAAGCTAGGACAACCCAGCTGATATAGAAATAGTTGGGCCAAACTTGTTCAAAGAAGTGGAGGACCGAATAGTGAGGATAAAACATAATTTGAAGGCTTCTCAAGATAGACAAAAAAGTTATGTTGATAAAAATAGAACTCCGAGAGAATTTTCAATTGGTGACCATGTATTTTTTAAAGTAAAAGCAAGGTGAAGTTCCCTAAGGTTGGGAAACTGCTCAAAAATTGTAGCAAAATACTATGGACCATTCGAATTCCTAGAAAGGATTGGTCATATGGAATATATGCTTGCATTACCCACATTCATGTCATTGATTGGAATGTGATTTAGGTAGAGATGGAGGGTGAATTCCAAGTACAAACAATACACATTTTGGACCGAAAAACCAAAAAACTCTGGAATCAAATCATAAATCTAGTAAAGGTCCAATGGACATGGTACAATCCTTAAGAACCAAATTGGGAGCATGAGGATTCTATGCGAGAAGACTAACTGCATCTTTTTGTAAAATTTTGAACTTTTGATTGTATATATATATATGTTGCACTGAGGATAATGCATAAAATGAGGGAGAGGGGAATGTAATACCCCTAGTCCGAACCCCAATTGTAATGTAAATATAAATGAAAAAACAGGCTGGTGAGCCTGGAAGTTTTGGGCCAGAGTGCCTTGTATATATGTGTTTTAAGGCCAGAGTGTCTATGTTGTAAAGAGGCCAAAAAAGTCAAAATTAACAATGGGGCCAGTGAGCCATCTTGTATTATGTAATCACACTTTGAATTTAATGAAATGCATCACTACTGCAGACCATCCTCACAGAAAGAGTATGGGGGCATAAACTCCACTAGAAGGTAAAGGGGTATAAGAGTCTCGGAAGGGGATAAACCATAGGGGGCTTAAGCCAAGGAATATTATTAAAATATTCCTAAGGTAAAAAAGGCATAGATATGGATTTATCCTATGTATTTAAGAGATCGAAAATGAATCACCAAGTGCTTCAAAAGGGAGTTTAGGAAGTGACAAGTGGCACTTCATGAGCATGCAAATAAAATAGAGAAACTTAGTTCATTTTGGGGCATCATTGGATCATTAAATCTTTTTTTTTCCTCTCTCCATCATTCAAACCATCTCCCTTTTGTTATTGACTGTACTTTCTTCCATCTCCATACTTGCATTGAGGGATCTTTGGGGAAATTTTTCTATTAATTAAGCTAAAGAGATGGGTTGTTAGGCCCGTGGGCATTCTCTCCAGGTGAGAGAACTGCTGGGAATTGGTTTCTTAGTGTGCCAAAATGGGATGCATGGCTCTAAGTTTCCTATCCAGTATGTTTTTGAAGCCTTGTAAAGGAAGTGGGACAGTCGAAGGACTATTGATCAGAGAAGGGGCACACTACATGAGGTGGGAAAAACATGTGGGAAAAGAGGATGTAGACTGTCTGCTTAAAATGCAACACCTAAGTTGAGAATTTATGTTTTTGTGAGACCTTATCCTAGGTTAGGAATTCTTGTTCCCAAGTGGAGTTTAATTCCCATCTCGGGGGTGACCTGCTATTGATCTTATGAGAAACATAGTATAAGTTTGGGAGGAAAGTCGAAGGTGTGCATGTAGTTGGTGACTTATTAATATCAGATAAGTGTCTACCATGTGTTTGTTAAAATTATTGTGCAAATATTTATGTGTTCCTATTATGGATAATTATTGTTATTAACATGCTTTGGTATATATGTGATCATAGCTACATAGGAGCTATAATTATGCATTTTTTTCATGGTAATGATTGTTGGAATTATGGGTAATGGATGTTGGAATTATACTTCTACATATCTGATGATAGAAATGCCTAGGACTGTACAATTATTTTCATGAGTAGAGTCTATGAAATTATTATGTGTTCCATACAGTTAAATGAATACACACACACACACACACATAATGTCAGAGTTTTGTATACTCCTACTTGTATGCAAAGTTTTCCATGTAACTTACTAGTTTCATTGTTGCTTTTAGCATAACCTTGCACAACTCGGGTTGGATACTCCTTGTCTTTTATGGACAAGTCATTGGAGGAAAATTTTCTATGTAAACGGTGAAGAATGAGAGACTTAGTCAGTTTAGGAAGGTTTTTAATTTACCGAAAGGCCTGGTACACCTTTGGAATCTACTTTAGAAATATTTGAATCAGTTAAGTCCTGAAACAAAATATTAAACATAAGAAAACCCATTCCTTTCCCAAAAATAATCACAACTATTGATTTTAGGAGATCGAAGCAATCTTAGTTTTTGATCAGGGTCCCTCACGCTCAAGGGATTGTTGAGGATTAAGGTTGTTTTTAGTCTTTGGATCCATCGAAGGTAGATATGGGAGATCATTTATGATGATCGAAGATCCTCATGTATGAGAGATTGCAAAATATCCAATTCGTTATCGACCATTAAATTTGTCAGAGGGTGTAACATGAGAAATCATGATTATTGATCATGGGAGGAACTACTGATGTCTATGGTTAGAGTATCCCTGGAACCCAAAATTAGAGACACTCCAACGAAAGGGCCCCAAGCAACAAGACTGTTGGATTCATCAGAGCATGCGTTGGAGGATCCGAACTGTCAATCGCGACATGACCCTCATATTTAGATGTTTGGAGTGGCCTTGGTAATGACACTTCAATGGGGAGGTTCTGAGTTGCAATGATGGTCGTAGATAAGAAAGGGGCTAACAAGTCTGTCATAGATCTGGGTGGGTCCTATAGGGGAAAGGCTAGAAGAAAGGTGATGTAACACTAATGATGATGATGTCACCCATCCAATGCATAGAGGGTAGGTATCAGCCATGGATGGACACATCAAGTGCTAGCGATGGAGTGTACACCACATCAGTCCATGTAGAAGGTCCATGTGTCAAGTGGAGTCTCTGCGATGTGTTAAGGTTATTTGGTACATTGAGGGGACAAAAGGTGACATTGCCTGAATGCCATGTGTCAATCCATGTGGTGGAGTTGGGTAGGGCCACTTGTCCATTGTGCCAACTCAGATGCCATGATGGAAAAGGATTCCAGCATGTCCAAAGGAGGACATGTGGCACCCCATAATGTTTTGGAAAGGGTCGAGCATGGTCCCTGTCAGTGTTATCCCTTGGGATAGGTGGCTAAATCCTAGCCCTCAGATATATCAATGATATATCTCATCCGTTCATTAGAGGGAGGGGATAGTTAGAGTGGGTCACAATTCCAAAGGAGGAAGTACTTTGATAGGATTAATCTGAGGATTAATTTGGGTCATCCATCATAGGATGGCCACAATGCAAGAAAGTATTCTATTTGTCATGGGATCAATAGGCTAAGTACAATGTTGGATGAGAGGAGCATTAATTGTTGTGCATGTCAGAGGCATCAATGAAATAAGAGCTGTTGATTTTTAGTTCACTAGGACTGTCTAAACCATCAGGGTGGATGTCATTATACTCAACCATCGAAGTGTGAAGAATATTCGAGAGTGGAAGCACTCGCATGGGGAGGCTTTCTATATCAACAAAGGAACTAGTGGTTTGGAAGTCCTACAAGGCATGGTTCTAAGGATTGACGTGGAAGATTCCACATCCATTCCATGTAATATGGAATGTGTGCTAAGATGCCACATCAGTTCCACGTGTGACAGGGAGCCATGTGGATGCCACATGGTGTTGAAGTGAAATGGATGGAAGTTATCCCAAAAACTTTGGAAGGCTATAAATTTTGAACTAGAGCTCAAAATTGAGCATGGTGATGTGGAAGATGCCACATCCATGCCACGTAGGATGGCATGTGTGCCAGTATTACATGTAAATTCCACGTAATGTGGCACGTGTGATAGGGAGCCATGTGAATGCCACATGGTGCTGAAATGGAATGGATGGAAGACAACCCAAAAAATTTGGAAGGATGTAAATTTTGAACCAGAGCTCAGAATTGAGAATGGTTATAGTCATTGGAAAGATTTTGATGAGCATAATCAATCTATGGGGTCTAAGTGGAGAAAAAAAGTAGTTATAAAAAGAGAAATTTTGACACCCCATCATCCTAAGAGGAGACTAGGGAGTTGAGTGTGTTACATTGGTGATCATCCTTGTTGAGGCTTAGGATCTGGTGGACCATAATATCTTGATGATATGTGACTACATGGATCCTAGAGATTGCATCTTCGATGGGGAAAATGAGTGGTATCATAACCTGAATTAGGAGGCAAGGAATATGGTCAAGAAGGGCTTGTTGTATTTGGGAATGGGGTCTCTTGTGGTGAGGAGGGGCATATGGTGGTTCTAAATTACAAAAGTTAGTTTAGTCCATATCCACAAGAGGAGGAGAAGAGGGGTTTTTGTTCTCTATTTTGCGTGGCTTCATCATATTTCCTTGGGGTTGTAAAATCCCCATTATTATTAATACATATTAAACACCACAAATGAGTGGATATTTTAACTATCTAGAATACTTGGCATTTCATAAGATGTAGTATCATCTATGTACTTTGAACCATTTTTGAATACTTTAGAATCAAATGCATCCAATGTATATCACACTTAGAATCTCAACAAAAATATTTTGAATTAAATCATTGCCTTTAAGGATGGAAATATAAGTATTCTGAGGAATTTTCACCACTTTCATTATTTGACCTAATATTGTAGACAAATTTGATATAATTGTAGAGAATATGTAGAAGAGCACAATTCCATCACCATAACCCTCAATAACTTAAGTCTATTGATTAAAACTACCTTTTTCATAGACGAACATATTGGGAGTTTTGATTCCTATTTAAAAAAATAATAATATTGTGGTCAATTTGGGAACCTCCAAATGCTCTCTTAAAGGATGAATTCTAGATTTGTTGTGAGTATTTCCTTCAAAAAAATCATATGTCCTTAAAGAAACATATCTAAAACTAAATAATGTTTTTGTTCTCTTCTGAACATAGTCATATTTCCAAATACTTCAAGAACTAGTAAAGCTAGAGATTACTCTCAGATATCTTACATTACCATAGGGCTAAAAATGAGCGGGTCAAATCTTCTTTTAGGCCTAAATCATATGCATTTCTGCAGTTTCTATAAATGCTTCTCATCCATATTATGATTAAAAAACCAAAGTCCCAGGCAAACCAAAAAATTTTCATTAGTGGGAAACTTAAATTTGGATCATCTTTAGGTTGATATGACTAGTTAGATGGTACCACAAGTGATACAAAACTTTGTACCTATAATTGAATTTTTGACCATTCAATACCTAATGAAAAACAAAATGTATGTACCTCAAGATCGAGATAAAACCTTGGTTGGATAGTCTTCCGAACAATTAAAATTTTAAACGCTATGTAAGGGCATATATGTTGTCACTTGTTCCACCTGTATGTCTACTACGTAGAGAATCAATGGTTATATCCAAAACATTAAGAGATTTGAGAAAAATAATTAGTCTCTAATTGACCTTTCTTTATTTTCATTTCCAATTATACTGCAAGATAAATTTTCATGGGCATCCTTTCTTCATAGAAATATACACCTAAAAGAACCAAGAGATAGAGCTTCCAATGTAACACATCCCCAAGAACTCATGTCCTGATAAAATATAACCTCCTAGACTCAATGGAATTCATTCAATAAAAATAATTGATCATAATGCTAAAAACTAGTATGATAGCCAATGTTGAATAGTAATAGGAGCAGAAGATCCAGTGCATATGTTGTAGACCTTTTACACTAAGTTTTTTTTTTTTTTTTTAGATTATAGAATTCTGCAAGATGTGTTCATCAAATTTCTAAATAGAAGCATCTAAGGATATGTTGTATTTCTTTTCCATAAGTTGTATACCTTTTTTGTATAAACCAAAAACATCATTTACTTTACCTGTAATTACTTCGTAGGAATAAAAGGATAGCACAATGAAGTTTAAGTTCTTCACTTAGATAAAAATGTTAGAAATCAAATGGAATCAATGGCATGAATAAATTTTAAAAATAATTCTAAGAATACATGGTAATTTTATTTCCTTCGTATTAGATGTGTGGTGAATAGAAATGTAAATGAGAAATGGTTTTTATCCATTGATATGGTGAATACTCTTTGCACAAAATGAAAGATATAAAACATTTACCTCTCTACCCTTTTGTCATATTATCCATGTATCTTCTTCATTATTTCGAGAATTCCTAGAAATCCATGTAGCTTCTTCGATATTCTGAGGGTTCTGAGAAAAAAACAAAATGACAATAAATATATAGATGTGTTCTAAGAAAAGAAAAATATGACAATAAATATATAGATGTAAATCTGGAATTTTTCATTGACTTTCTGTGGTCTAGGATTTTCATACACCTAGATACACAATAAAATTAAGATTATAAATAAAAAGCAAAGCCTTTAAATGTCATATGCAATGGTATATTTAAAGACCATAAATTGGACTTGCAAAACAACCTGAATTGGAAGTTTCTTTCGCAAGAATGAGAACAAGGAAGAGGATTTTTGTTATAGGAACAAGAATGAAGATATTTCAACCTCGCTCTAATACCATATGTAAAATCTCCAAAGACAAATATTAGTATTACTATGGTATCAAAGAGAGCTTACAACACTCGAGGTTGTATGGGCTCAAGAGAAGTGGTATAAAAAGTAATTGTTGCTTTGTGCTCTCAAACTGTACATGAGTTGAAGGGTAACATGATAGAGAGAAAATAACCCAATTGCATTTTTATATGCATGGTGTTACACTAAGGCCTAATACCATAGTAATATCAATTGTTGTCTTTGGGGGTTTTATAGGGGTGAAGGGAAGAAAATGGGGCACACATGAGGACTCATAACAACAAGAAGAGTAACCCTTTGAGGTGTAGGGAGGTTGAGGTTTGGGTCTCTTCCTCGACCCCATTTCCATTAAATGCTTATATGTTCACTTTCTTTTGTCTGTGGTCATCATTTATATTGATGTTTAATTCAAGGTATATATTGTTGAAATGGGTGCATATCTTGTGAAGGATATGGAAGCAACAACCTTGCCTCCCTCGTCATGGGAACTAGAAAAAATTGAATAGAGCATGGGGAAATGGTTGTTACCGAGTCAAGAGGTTGAAGCGCAGGAAGAGAGGGAAGGTTATTTTCTCGATAGTGGCAAGGATCTGTCCAAGGCTATAAATCAAGTCGATCAGTTCCTTAGGGACACTCTTCCCCTTTTCCTCTGGGGTTTGTTTTATTTTTTGAAATAGAAATGTAAACAAGTATGTGGGTTTTGCATTTGTTTATAAATAGGTGGGATTTGGAGCATATTAGTGCATGTAATTCTCATTTTCTCCCATAGGATATTTTATGAAGGTTTTGGTATAATAACTCATGGCATTAATTCTTGCAAGTTGCAACTTTAAATCATCAAAGATAACAAACTAAATTTAAGACAACACTATTTGAGATAGATTGAGGGGTTAGTTGGTTTTCTCCTTATTATCTATTTCGAGAAAGAAATTTCCATATACTCCTCCAATAGAGATCCAACATCCACCCTTATTCTCCACATAGATTCAACGTCTTTTTCACCTACTACTCTCTCATATTTTCTTTTGTTGCATCCCTTTGGTTCCTCCTCTTCTCTTCTGAAGGGAGACATATAATATTCATTATGTTGAAGGCATACAAGTGAATTTGTTATCCAAGTTCAAATTATTCTTATTTTGACCAAATTCATAAGCATACATGTTGAGTTTTTCTTGTCATTTTGATTGTTTGAAATTTAGGGTCACGATATACCAAATTTCTAAGAGTCGATATTTTGTTTTCAATCTTCTAAGATACATTCCTCATTTTCTTTCAAAATGAGAAGATCTTTCCCTTTCCTATGAAATCTAATTATGTTAATGGTGATTGATTATGGTGTTTTGGTAATTTATTCTGATATTATGTAACTTGTTTCTATTTTTTCCTACAAAACTCTTCATCTCATTTTACCTCCAAGCCATATTACTTGATGGGACCATTCTTTTTTTCAACCAAGATCATTTGAACTTAGCTATCGATATTTTTTTTTGCACTAGACATCTTAGTTTAGGTTCAAGTTTATCCAGGTGGCTATTGGTGGCCACCCACCTTTTCCAACTGGCCCAAAACAGTTTTTTGGTAATTTTGGTAATTTACTATTTTTAGCAGTTTTTAACTTTCGGGGCCATTTTGAGTCCCTAAATGACGTTTTTTGGGAAAATTGGGAGCAATATGGAAATTCCCTTTTTATTTCCTCAAAATGAATCTCCTCAATGATACCTTTGCAACGGGCTATCATGCGCCTAAAATGGAGATTGTATGCAAAAGTTATGACCCCGGGAAATTGATGTACTAACTTACCCAAACAGGGCCCACATGACTTTTGGCGCTTCATCTCCTAGGGTTAGGTTTTTGGATGTATAGGGTTTTTGGAATTCCTATTTATTATAAAAATTCCTTTAGAGCCTCATTGTAATCATCTTCTTGTGAATGCGAGTAGCCGTCACATCTCTTCTCAGAGATAAGCTACCACCACTCTAGTGAGTCTTTCACTCTGTATTTTTTCAGTCTCTGTACATGTATTTCATTAATAGAAATCATGTATTACTTTATATCTGTGACTCTTGTTATATTTCCGATATATCTCTGTTATATTTTTGTCTCTCTTGCAATATCTCTGAATATTTCTGTGTTATATCTCCACTCTCATTTCATGGCGAAAATAATCTGGATCAGTGGTATCAGAGAAGGCTTCTCTTGATCGTTTTTTAGTGCATGTCCTTGACGAGGTCTGAGTATATCAAGTTGGGTCTTGAGCTTGTTTCTTTTGAATGCAATCACTCTCGCACACCCAAGAAACCCTCCATGGTGGAAGAAATAAAAAACAATGGAGCATGCGATCCTATCAATTTGTTGCTTGAGCAAGCTCTCACACAATAGAGGGACGAAATGATGGAGAAATTTTCCCACATTCTTCAACATATCCTAATAGCATCAGGTGCATATTCATCAAGCGAACACTTTGGAGGCATCTCACCTTTTAAAGTGCAGATCAATTTTGATATTCCTATATTTGAAGGTCAGATAGATGCGAATGCCCTAGATAAATGGTTAAATCTGTTAGAAGGTTATTTCTTTGTTCACAATTTTTCCAGTAGAGAAAATATCATCTTCATGCTCCTTAAGGCTCTCCCCCATGTCAAACATTGGTGGGAAACTTACTAGGAGTAGAGTTCCACAGAGGATTCTGGAATATATGGGGTCGAGCCCACTTGGGGTTTTTTTGTGGATGTGGTAAAGGAACAATATTACCCTATTTGCAACTATGAGGACCAATACATGAGATGGACCACACTGTAGAAAGAGAGGGGCCAAGAAGTGTCAGAGTTCACCAATACCTTCTAGACCTTGTGCAACAAGCTGGGTATCAAAGACTCTGAGTGACATTTGGTTCTGAAATACCGCGGGGCTCTACACAGAAACATCCAAACTGAAATGGATTTTCTGGACATCTCATCACTCAGTTATGCTTATCAATATGTTGTTAAAATCGAGAAGAAGTTTAAGAACCATAACAAATGGGAGTTTAGATATGAAAATCCACAACAACAAAAGTATGAGAAAGATGGCCCTAACAAACATCTTCCTAAAAACCACTCTAAGCCATAGGAAAAGAAGGGTCACGGAAAGACGAAGGAGGACACCGGAAAATGGTGTGATTTCCACAAAATCCCTTGGAACAACACTAATGAATGTTGCTCAAAACAATCATTGGTGGTCGAGATCAAAGACAAGGAGCCGAACCTTGATTTAGAATCTGATTCTGAAAATACTGGTAAAAGACAGATCATCGACACAAACCCCACTGCTATTGTCATGACTGCAGCAATTCAATTAGAAGAACCAACGGATCTAGAAGAGGGGGAGCACCTTTTTCATTCATAGATGTGGGTGAAGGGGACCCCATTGCATTTTATTGTTGATAGTGAAATCCAAAGGAACCTCATCTCAGCAAAGGTCGTCAAAGAATTGGGATTGTCAACAACACCACACCCACAACCATACAACATCGAGCAGCTTCACTAAGGACGAGATCTTCATTTCAACCAGCAGTGTTGATTGTCATATGACATCCAAACCTTCAAGGATGAGGTATTATGTGATGTTTCCCCACTGGATGTCTATGATGTTCTCTTGGGCCAGCCATATATGTGGAGACGCCATGTTGTTTATGAGTCTCGACCCCATAGTGTCATTGTTTCTCTAGGGGGTCATCTCTAAAAAATACCAGAGGTAGTTTTGACTATTGTTCCACCTAAACAGTGCCACAAGGTAGTATCTCATACTGCAAAATTCAGCTCCTTCACAATCTATTCAAAAGGGGAACAGAACGACACTGCAACCACTACAGCCTCGCCCTAAGCACATTCTATCCAACAGAAGCAGGTCGAAAAGGTTGCATAAAAGCGCAAAGATTCCTTCTACAAATTATCCTCTTGTTTAGCTCGACTTGTTGAATAGCCTCAGCCTCAATAGATTCGTGACAGACTTCCACAAACTGAGCAACGCGATGTCTCCAGCAAGGCAAGCAGCTCACCAAGATTCAGATTCAACAAATGTTTTTTCCTCTCCCCCGGGCACTCAATGCAATGGTGACCATTGCTTCCTAAGGAGGGATTATTTATCCAGGTGGATATCGGTGGTCACCCACCTTTTCCAACTAGTCGAAAACAATTTTTTGGCAATTTTGGCAATTTATTATTTTTAGCAGTTTTTAACTTCTGGGGCCATTTTGAGGCCCTAAACGATGTTTTTTGGGAAAATGGGGAGAAATATAGAATCTCCTTCCATATTGCCTAAAAAATGAATCTCCTCGATGACACCTTTTCAACGAGCTATCATGTGCCTAAAATGGAGATCATATGCAAAAGTTACAACCCCGAGAAGTTGATGTACTAACTTACCCAAATGGGGCCCACATGACTTTTGGCGCTTCATCTCCTAGGGTTAGGTTTTTGGATGTCTAGGGTTTTTGGAATTCTCGTTTATTGTAAAAAGGCCTTTAGAGCCTCATTGTAATCATCTTCTTGTGAATGCGAGTATCCATCACATCTCTTCTCAGAGATAAGCTGCCACCATTCTAGCGAGTCTTTCACTCTATATTTTTACAGTCTTTGTACATTTATTTCATTAATAGAAATCATGTTTTACTGTATATATGTGAATCTTGTTATATTTCCGATATATCTTTGTTATATTTCTTTCTCTCTTGCAATATCTCTGAATATTTATGTGTTATATCTCTGCTCTCATTTCATGCCGAAAATAATACGGATCACAAGTGGTGCAAAAAACTTTGATTCATCTCTATATACTTAAGATGAGGTAGAGAAACCTGATTTCAATTTGTGCATTATATTGGAAATATTTTTTTTCTTTGTTTGTTAGAAATTTTAGTCACTTGTAGGGCCAATATTTCAATATTTGGCTAAGAAACGACAACCCAGGGGCATCTAAGCTGTCAAAATCACTTGGGGATTGCACTTGACCTAGGCTACACCAACCCTTAACATGGATGGATTTTTGGGTGTCTCCTCTTGACAAAACACACCATAAGGGTATTGAAATCGGGTCACCTAGCAAATGAAACCCACACCTTAACCGATTAAGCTAGCGAGAATTGACTTTATATTGGAAATATTGAGATGACTATGTTATTTGATTTTTGTACTCACAGGAATTGTGAATATGTAATAATTGTATCTCTATATTTATTTCCCAAGAAAGATAATATCTTTCTTCATACATTGTTGAATGGTTATCCATGGTAGTTGAATGATTACCACGGTTAAATTGACTGAATAACTTTTTCTTAACAAGGTTAGAAACATAGAACAATTGAGAACTAAATGTGGAATTTTCTTGCTATATGTAGCCTTTTTCTCCACTAATAGGATACATATGGGACTATGCATTTCTTGCAAACAAAGAGGATCAGGCTTGTCCATAACATCAATTTTCATAAAATACCTTATTCCATGTGAGTTATTGTTGTTGGGAAAAACACCCTATGGACTAGCAAATAGAGTTCAGACTTTGCGTGCAGATTTGACCGAATAGAAATTATTTTCTACCTGCATCCCTATATTTAAATCCCCTTTTCTTAGTAAATGCATGGAAAGATCCACCTACCTTGTTACCAACATTTGATGTCGATCCTCTGTTGTGCTTGATTACTTGTTCGCAATGCTCCTTCCAAAGATGACCTGCACTCAAGACAAATAACAACTATGCATGAATGCTACTTCTATCCTAACGGGTTAGAAATCAAACATAAACTAATCAAACCATAGAAAGTTCATGAATTGGGACAGGGAAAGCAATCTCTTTATTACTTAAAATGAGTCAACTTACAAAAGTTGAGACCGACCATCGCTCCTTGAACTTGATCCTGGGCTCCTCTTCTTCTGTCCTTCAACTACTTTGCTTTAAATCTCCTTTGGCATTAGGGAAGGCTAAAGGGTTGGGACAATGGAATACGTAAATGGGCAGAGTTTCTTTGCTATATTTTCCCCCCTTCCAAATGGTACCCCTATCCCTTATTCTATACGCTAGAAGGAGCTAGGTTTTTGGACGAACCCTCGGCCATGCATGGCTGGGAGTTTCAGTTAAATCACCCATAGCTTTTTGTTCTGTCGGAAACTTTCCTTTTTTCATCCTTTTGTAGGTACACGCGGGTTGTTGTGAGTCAGCCATCATGTACACATGTGCAGTAATGGGTTAGCGCACGTGGGCCTTTACACAAGAGGATTTTCAAAGAGTTGTTCAGCAGAGTTTTGGCAAAGAAGGGATATGAGTTGGCCTAATGCCAGGTAAGCATGTGTGGTGCAATTTAGGGTTATAACAGATGCCCCCTAATGTGTGAGGTCAGAAGAGAAACTGATGGCCAAAATACATTACCAATCCTTACTGATGTGCCGAACAATTGAGCCCAAGGATCAGGAACCAGGAGGTGTCATCTGCAAAATAACAGATGTCTCACCGAGGTGGGCATACCCATTCTTGGGATAAAATAGAAACATTTCTACCAATCAAATACACTGTAGATCCATGTCAAATAACTATAAAGAGTAGCCACGAATAATACACGGTGTAGCTACATCTCAAAATCAGAAAGATATACATATAGAGTATCCATCTTCTAGAAGTTTATTCGGCCTGATGGCTAGAGATGAGATCTTCAAAGCTCAAGCAACAACTTCAAAATCTTCAAAAATTGGGTAGGCGTGTAATATGAGTGTACGACTGCACTACCCAGAGGTCTTCGATGTCTCATCGGTCATTGACGTGATAATCTTGATGATCAGACTGAAGGCTTCAATGATTTCGAACAAGGACTTGATTGGATGTTCAGGATGGCCGGGTATGTGGAAAAGAGACATTTTGTAGAGGGGCCGAATCAAGCTTAGTGAAAAACCTCCCTTGGATAATAGAATGACACGTGATGAGACTCAGGCAACATATATGTTAATCATAAGTCTACGACGCAAGAGGCAATGCAAACTCTCCATATGTTTGGAAGAGTAACCAAATGGTGGAGGACACAACTCTATATAGCGAGAAAATCTTCCTAAGGTTGTACTACATCCCATAGTCTGATGATCAACCAGACAGATGTGCTTTATCCAAGGGTGACTCATTATGCTTCCAATAAAGAAAATACTTTTCCCATCCTCTTTTTGGGGTATATTTGATTTTTTTGTTCTTTTCGATAATTTTGGAAAAAGAATAAAGGAATATTACGTTACAATGGAGGAACAAGTATTGAAAACATACAAGCTCAAGGCACAAGGACAAGACTAATGTTCTGGTAAAATGATACTCGAGAAAAATCCTCTGGCGGCCAAAGGTGTTAATATGCAGAAGCAAACTGTCACAAGGTTGGTGGATAAGGTATGCAAATGCAGTTGATAAAACACACAATGATAACGTCCTTCGATGTAAGTTTAACGAGCCCAAAGAAGGTAAGCTCGATGGTTCTTCATATTTAGAGAGTCTAAAAAAACATAAAAGGAGACTCTATTGGGGTACCTTTTTGGAAGATAGTCTAGTCAGTTCGAACAAGGGATAAACTAGCACTGATTAGACATCGATTCAAAACCATTTTAACGAGTGTGACAAGGACAAGATCACTCGGCTATTTTTTCACTTTTAAGAGTCTGAAAAAATCTTAACTATGGACTCCATCAAGAATATTCTTCTAGACCAATTTAACGAGTGTGAAAGAATAAGTTCACTCGACAATCTTTTCAATTTTAGGGAGTCTGAAAAGAGCTTAACTATGGACTCCGTGGAGGTTTCTTCTTTATAAGTTTAGTTCCTCAGGCCTGAAAAAGGGATAAAATTATACCTGAGAGTACTCTTCTAAAGAACAGAAATTCGATAGAGTATACCTTTGTTCGTACAGTTGATCATCCAGACCGAAAAAGGGGTAAACTACTGCCAAACAGACGTGACTTCAAATTTCAGTTTAACGAGCATGAAAGGCCACAAGATCGCTCAACAATCTTTTCATTTTTAGAGGGTCTGAAAAGGGCTTAAAAGGAGACCTGTTTATTTTTGGGAGTCCTGAGGGTGAGACAAAGAGAGAAGAAGAATCATGCAAATAAGGCTCAAACTCATATTTAGGAAAGACTATAAGGACCCCCGAGCCTACAGTGTTTTAGAGACGGCATGGACACCATAATGCAACCAATACCTACCTATGGCATCCATGTTCTGGTAAGATCTACTGCCAAGTTGTGACACTTCTAAAGTAGATATGATGGTTCTGTGTCACAACTTGATGGGATCGATCCTATAGCAGAGGAAAAAGACAATGAGACGTAAAAGTTGGGGTAATAACCTAACCTATATGCTCAAGTTGATTCTTGGAATTTTTTTTATGGATCGTCAAAATTTTCTCAAAACTCAAAAAATGTGTCCCAATACCCGATCAACTCCCTCCCATATAACTCCTAAATCACTCTAAATGGTTTTTGGTATAAAGAAACTGATAAGGGAGGCCAAAAAAGTGACAAAAAGAGGCCAAAAAGTCTATAAATAGAAGTTGGTAGCTCATTATCACCATTGCTGATTTGGAAATTGACTCTAGAGCCAAAAGATCCCCTTTGCTAAAAATGGTGACCCTGGGAGCTACAGTGGACGAAACAAACTTCCACTTGGACCAAATAAGTACAAACTCCCTTATCTAGCTATTCAATTCTTCAATTTTGTCTTTAAGTTCATTTTTTGGGTGGGCGTCGCCCTTCAAAAAGTTGGCCCTAAGTACATGCAAGATGTCTCTAGACATGCCGCGTGTACACTCGGGCAGAGTAAAGGCTACCTGCATGTACACGCGACTGTAGCCTCTACAGCTTGCGTGGACCCCCCCCTTTGTAGAAAAAAGAATTAAAAGGCAAGTGTTGAACCTCCTGAACCTTGTTGTGTTGGCAGGATGTATGTCTAGTGGAGGGAAAGAGAGCATGAAGCAGTCAGTGAGTTGGTTGCAAGAGATCTGAATGTCATGGTCGTGTTGATGTAATGCAGTTTACTGAAGTTCTTTCTGTGTCCATTTATGCATGCACAACCAATGCTATTGAATGCCTTGATAGACTACTAGTACCCTGATGTGGAGGCATTTATGTTAGAGGGGCAATCACTGGTGCCCACCACCGAGGATATCTATTTTTTGACTGGCTTCTCAAGGAGAGGGGAACCAGTCAACTTCAGGATGTTTCCTGTGGGACCGAGTAAGATATCAGAACTGATAGCTGAGAAATATGAGGCTGGGACTGATCGTGTGGGCTCCCAGGTACCTATTAGTAAGATCACTAACCTATCGTTGTAGGCGATATTATTACTGATTGGGTGGATTACCGGTTCTGCAGCCTTGCATCAGGCTTCTTGCACACAGATGAACTGTGCGATCCAGTGCTTGAATGCATAGATTTTTGACTGGAGTACCACATTACTGGAGTGCATGAAGAGGCAATTGAAAGATTGTTGACAATAGACACAAAGGAATTTTGGGTTTGGGACGATCTTGTGTTCATTTTTCTTTGAGAGAGTTCCAAGTTTTAGCCCTCGGGAAGTAGTACAAGGACATCGGGCCTCATTTCCTGCAGTGTGTAGATGGATAGTATTACTTCCACGACAGGGTGGTGGAAGGACCAATGAGTCCTTCGATGATGACTTATTTGCGTGGATGTCATGGCAGATCGGACTGCCCATATGCATGGATAGATTTTACTAGAGATACTGAGATACCCGTGCCTCCTGGTGAGGAGTGAGGGGATATGGGTAAGTCTCCACCTTTGTAGTTTTTTTGTTTGCATATGTAATTTTTATGATATATATCATCTTTTGTATGCCAGTGTATTTGATGGGTAAATGTTTGTTGCATGCAGATGTGGGACCTGTGCAACCTACTAATTATGCATGGAACATGCGTCATCCTCGGCCAGAAGCCGCAGCTGCTGCTGCCGGAGGAGAAGCAGTAGCAGGGAACCTCCCAGCCGGGGAGGCTGAGAGAGTCCTTAGATGAGTTGAGTAGAACTTCACTTCACTCACTCACATAGTCCCGATGGCAGAGATAGAGGACCTGTCACCATCCATGCACCCTCATGTTGTGGGAGCACCTCAGACATGGGTTCGATTATTTAGGCGTTTATCCCATGCTGTGGACTATTATAACAGGGCCGATAGGCCCTAAACCTATTTAGACTTTTTACGTGCCACGAGCACTTAATTTTATATATTTTTTGAGGGAATAAGCCCTGTGACTCGTTATTAGTCCCATTTTTGAGGCGCTTGCATCCATCTATGTACTCTAGTTGTTTTATGATGTTATATATGGTTTTTCTTTTTTGATCTTTTGTGTCTTATGGATCGCGTGTGAAAAAAATGTATTTACATGCTTATGTCAACGTTCTTTCCTATGTGTGCAAGATGCCAATCTAAAATTTGATTAGCTAGAGTATCTATAATCTGGTTTAATCTCCTAGGAACATGAAAATATGTAATATAATCAAAGTTTCGTTCTAAGAGACGTACCCTAAGGAATCGTCGGTGTAAAGTTGGATCATGAACCCGGTATACTCTGTTTAGTTGTGACACAACTAGTTGAGCGTCAAGATAGACCCAGAGATGAGAGATACCCAATGACAAGGTGTCACAAAGCAACCCAATAACTGCACTATACTCAACGACATTATTTGTGGTGTCACCTAAGCATATACCGCTAGAAGATAACAACTGGCCCTGAGGTGTAAAGATTACCCAAGCTGCAGAGGCAAGCCTCCGCGTGTGCCGACTAGCACCATCTGCATATCCAACGAACACCTCAGAATCACTTGACATATGCCAAATTGATGAAAGATAACATCAATGACATGTCCATAACAATTAAAAGAAACTAAAAAGTAATAGTACAAAGACTATACATATGTTATAGAAAGTTACCCACAATGACCTATCTATGAGTAATACTTCTTGAGGTAGAGCCCATTTCTAGGCTCCGCCAAAGCATTCCCTTCAAAATCAACCAAATGATAAGCACCCTTTTTTAATACCTCTTTTATGATGAAGGGTCTGAACCACATGGATTTAAACTTTCCTGCCCCCAGGGGGTCCTTATCTTGGTCATAGACCAGGACAAGGTCGCCCTCAGAGAAAATCTGAGGATGGATGGATCTATCATACTGACACTTGACCGTATGTTTGTGAGCCTCATTTGCCAGGGCCGCATCGCGACGCTGCTCATTGAGCTGCTCAAGGTGTACTAATCGTTCTTCAAGCAGAGAAGTATCTAGCAATAATTGTACTGCCAATTTTAGAGATGGGATCTGACATTCGATTGGCAAGACTACCTCCAGCCCGTAAATGAGTTGAAAAGGTGAGAAACCAATTGTAGTCTTAACAGATGTTTGGTAAGCCCATAACGTCGAGTATAACATCAAATTCCAATTTGACTTGGCTGAGTTGATAGTTCACTGTAGAATAGTCTTAAGAGTTTTGTTTACAGCTTCCACCTGCCCATTGGCTTGGGGGTAGTAAGGTGATGAATTCTCTTGCCATAACCCAAGATTTGATGTTAATTTGGTCATCATTTGGTTCTGAAAGTGACTTCCATGGTCAGTGACAATCTCTCTTGGGACGCCAAACCTTGCTATGATCTGGTTGAATAAGAAGAGAGTTGCAATCTCTCCATCATCTTTAAATGTTGGCATAGCTTCGACCCACTTAGTGAAGTATTTGATAGCTACGATGATATAGTAATGCCCCCTTGCTGACGGGGGGTTGCAAGTAGTGTAATCAATCCCCCACTTAGTGAAGGGACCAAGTGTGATGACAGGAAACATAGGAGCAGGATGTGCCCTCATTTTCCGAGAGAAGATTTTGCACGGATGGCACTTCTTGACTGATTCGATACAATCTTTGATAAGTGTCGGCCATAAGTAACCTACTCGTAGAATATTTTGGGTTGTTTCCAACCCAGATAAATAACCACCACAAGCTCTAGTATGGCAATTGTTGAGCATGATGATGGCCTCCTCATGTGTGAGACATCGACATAAGATGCAGTCTACACCTCTCCGATACAACGTATCATCGAGTATGAGATAATTCTTAGCCTGATGGCATATCCACCGACGCTTGTCAAAAGAAGCAGAGGTGGGGCACTTCAAAGTCTAGAGATAGATAAGTATATCTCTGTACCAGGGATCTGAAGATGTAATCAAAAACATATCTCCTTGGATAGGCGATTCCTCAGGCACAACATCACCTGACTCAACCGGAAGTTCTGAAATAAGTATGTGAAGACCAATGACTTTTTGGACTTTGCTGAAACAAAGTCTAAGTCAAATTCTTGGAGGATGACTATCCATCTACTGATTTTTTCGCTTATAACTCGTCGTGTCAACATGTACTGGAATGGATTCACGACAACAATGACGGTGGTCTTGCGAAACAGAACATAGTGATGAAACCGTTGAACATCATGAACTGCTGCCAACGCAAGTTTTTCAATATGAGAATAATTGAGTTCCGATCCTACGAGGCCTTGGCTCAGGTAATAGATCACGTATTCTGAGAATGAATCGTCTTCCTGAACTAAAACCATGCCTATGGTTGACTGTGCGACAACTAGATATAATAAGAAATCTTTGTTATAGTTAGGTGGTCGTAGCAGAGGTGCGGTTGTGAGGGCATGTTTTAATGCATCGAAAGAGCATTGAGCGGCTTCGTCCCAGAAAAAAGGAATGTCTTTCTTTAGTAAATGCATAAAGCCCTTGGTGATTTCAGCATAGTTTGCGAAGAAGCGTCATAAGAAGTTCGCCTTGCCTTGTAGACATTGAAGTTGTAGGATTGTGCGTGGGGGAGGCAACTGGATTATTGCCTCCACCTTAAGAGGATCGACCATGATCCCTGTTGTTGATACGATGAAACCTAAAAAATGTCCTAACGTTACGCAGAAGCTGCACTTGTTTGGATTTAAGTGAATCCTAAAGTAGCGACAGCATTCGAAGATTAGTCTAAGGTGTATGGGATGATCTGTTCTCTTGGAGAGCATGATGCTAAATCATCTAGATAGGCCTCGACTATATCCTTGAGGTCATGAAAAGAAAAAGACATGGCCCACTGGAATGTGGCTCCAGCATTTTTAAGGCCAAAAGGCATTTTACGATATACGAATGTACCCCGCGGACAAATGAATGTCGTTTTATGTTGGTCTTCGGGTTTGATTTGGATTTGATTATATCCCAAAAAACCATCCATGAAAGAAAAGGCTTCACAATTGACACATTCATTAATGATCTGGTCAATGAATGGTGTTGGAAAATTATCTTTGGGACATGCCTTGTTTAGATCATGGAAATCGGTACATACACAAATCGTGCCTTGTTTTTTATTGACCGACATAGGATTTCACATCCATTGAGTCAAATGGATAGGATAAACAAAACATGCCTTTAGCAATTTCTCAACCTCAATCTTGATGGCTGCTGCTTTCTTGGGATTGACTGGATGAATTTTTTGTTGAATAGGCTTGGCATCAGGATATGTTGTGATTTCATGTTCAACTATTTTCGGATCGATACCTGGCATTTTCTCATAAGACCAGGCAAAAATGTCGTGGAATTCTTTGAAAAGATCTGTGTAAATTTGAATCTCTTCGGGGGAGCAATCTGCTTCGATGAAGACATTTTGCACGATGCTAGGGTTTTGAGAGATGTTGATGGGTATAGTCTCAACGATATTCACCATATTTTCCTCAGCGTAAATTTCTTGTGTAGCTAAGAGATTAATAGGACACGGTTGATTTCCCGTTATGGTAACGGTGAATTCTCCTACTTCGATTCGACTTAACTCTGGGAGAAAATATGATCTGTGATGAACATCTTTCCAAGGTTTGTCCGGACTAGTCATTCTTCGATTACTGCTTCATCAGAAGGCAATACTAAGTCTAACAAATCGACATTAGCGAGAGAACCCTGAGCCCAAATAGGCTCTAAAAGTGGATCTAACTCTTGTGTAGGAGTCCGATTAGGGTTAGCTGAAGCTTGTTGGACTAAAGAGTACACTACCTTAGCGGTAGACAAGGGCATGGACATGCCTAGGTGCCCTGTCTCATCCATCGTGGCTAATGGGGAAGGAAGAATCCAAGGATCCTCAAAGTAAATCATGCAGAACGACGAAACTTGAAAAATCTCAACCTTATGATGATTAGATATAAATTTGATATCATCATGAGGAGGTGGGTAATCGAAGGTACCCATTAAGGACGGGCACAAACCAACTCCTACGTTAACGACACCTGGTTGAGGATTATCAATCATCGGGACTGTGGATGCCCCCAAAGCTGGGTCAAGTATAGAGAAAGACAATTGATCGATGGTCACTATCCATCCCTCGTGTGGAAACAACAAGACTCAAAAAAATATAGAAACCAGAGCTTGCATAGCATAAGTCCAACTCCGTTCTAACAAGAGGTTATAGTTGAGGGGAGCATCGACTACTTCTACTTCGACACACACGGTTTTTCCTCCTAACTGCACAAGGAAAGAAGGACAGATGCCATGTGGTTGGAATGAATGACCATCGAAAGTAGTGAGGAGAGTAGGTGAGAGAGACAAAACAAGCTGGACAATGGCCTTCTAGCATGCTAACAACATAACGCATGTCGAGGCATCCTCGTCGATCACCGTGCAGAAGATATTCCTAGTAAAAGTTTTCATGGGTTGAGCCACTACTATCTGAAATGCTACGTGGTAAGGCATATCAGGTTTTAAGTTGGTTGTATCTAACATGATGGTGCCTAGATTACAAGTCTCAATAGAGCCCAAAGCGGTTAACAAGGATTTCCTTTGAGCAGGGCAGCTTTGGAGGACCTCCAAAGCAGTCATCGCACAAGGGGTTTGTGATAAATCTTCCACCACAGAGTAATTCTGGGTGGCCCTTGCGTTTGGGTTGTTAGAAGTTTTTTTAAATGCACCCTTTGGAATGCATGTCATTGTTTCTCCCAACGTCTTCTCAATCTATAGAGGAATACATGGGAGATCAGCTTCTTTACCCTTCTCAGAAGCACTTGGTTTACTATAATCGTGCACTCTCGTTGATATGAAAGCATCACCCCTAACCATATATACGTTCACGGATGAGGGATTGTTCGAAGGCGGGCAGGTTTCTTGGCTACCCCCTTCTGTGCTTGTAGAGGCTTGAGTTAGATTTTTCCCATGTTGAAAGGGATTAGTCAACACTACTTGCTGTTGTTGTGCGACAAACTTTTGGGCCTCTGCAAGTCGAGGACAAAGATGGGTTGGGTGGTCTTCCACACACAAGTTGCATGGATGCCTCACCTTCCATTTTTCTATGTTTTCCCCGCCAGTATTATCAGTGGGTTTTTTATCCCCCTTACCCTTCTTTCGTTGTTTTTTCTTCCCTTCAGGCTGCTGGGTGGCCTTTGGGTTAGTCGACTGTACGGTGTGTACTTCCGATGTTTGGGTAGGGGGAGGAGCCAAAGTAGTAGTTTGGTTGGCCGCTATGTGTTGTATGGATAACTATTGCAATTGCTTTGTCAATTGCTCAGCGGGCTTGGTTTGTGCTGAACCAACAATACCATCGACATGTGGTCCAGCTCTCTGTCTAGTTTTATCTAGTATCGAACATGGCACATCTGGCAAGATGTTGTATAATAAACCAGACTGAGAATAGATGAGCTCAAACTGTTGAGCCCTCATGATGGAATCTTCTTCGAATAGTACCCTATGTAGGAATAGAACCCTGTGTAGGAGTAGATTGTCCAAAAATGGGGTTGCCCACAGTCGGGAAAGTGGCTGACGAGAATGTGTTGTTACCAAACATTTCATTACAAGAAAATGGTGTCGAACCTACCGACATACTGTGCGATGGTGGTCCCTGACTCCCTGCTCCAAATAAACTATTGTGTGTAGGTTGCCCAGCGGATTGCTGATGCGAACCACAGAGCGAAGGGGACGAAGGAGGGATATGACCTCCTGTGTAAGGAAAAGCACTAAAAGGGACAGGAATGCCCCCAAAGTGACCTTGCAGAGGAGTGCTAGAGCTCCCTGCCCCTAGACCCAAAGTCTGTAAAGTGGAGTAGGTTAGTACAGGACTTGTACCTGAACTAGGCATACCATATGAGAACGAAGGGCCTGTCGCAATAGGTGTAAAGGGGGTTGTGGCTGCCACCATAGATGGGTTCGGCCCACTATGCGACGTAGTTGCGGCCAAGACCATGGTGGCTTGGACTGATGACGGTAGGTGAGGATATGACTCTCCTATGGTGACAACCATGATGGGAATTGAATAATTCCCAGAAGAAGTAACAACATTTGTTTCCATTGCTGTGTGAGGCACTGTCTGGCATTCATGAAATTGGATTAGTACAATAAACGGTGTCGAGATATCAGTGGTTGGGGTTTTAGCCGAGCCAAGAGCGGTTGCTTCAAGGTTCAAAATGGTGGATTCCTATGGGGGTTGTTCGGGCACAATGGTTTGTAACCTAGTCACTTTAAAAGACCCTTGTTGGTCTAGTTTCTGCCTTAATGGTGGTGGGGGTGGCTCCAGTGTAACCGACGGCAGGCCAAGAAGCCTTTGTGACCGATGGAGCTCGGGATCCTCCACTGTGTGAGAAGATCCAAGACACTCTAAGGTAGTATAAACATTCAAAAGTAACACACACTAAAAAGAAGCCCCTAAGAGATAAGACAAGAAATCACTAAACTATTTGGAAGAATAGTTACAACAACCAACACTAGACCAACTTACCGGTGCAAGTGCAACTCAAACACGGAAGCATCCTCCGGGTATAATATACAAAGCATGGCTTGATGTATGTCCTAGGTACCGCAGTATAGCCCCACAATCACCCATGTATGTCCCTAAAAATATTGGCAACTAGGTTGCCAGCACGCGAACAGTCACCAGGCGGGTACAGTCGAAAGTCGGGTAGACCACAATGAGTAGGGTATCGAGCCCGAAACCTGTCAAGGGTATCAAGAGAAAATGGTCTGGAAGAAAAATGAGAACCTCAAATGGATTCGAGACCCACGAATCCCCATGGCAAATGCAAACGACGAAATCCCAAAACAAGCCCTCTATATGTGTTCTCCACTATGATTGGTCCGGCTTTGGAGGGGTTATCTTCGCTACCTTTCCGCACGTGACCTCGTGTTTATCCTCTATGTTATAGGGGGGTCCTAGATAAATTCCATGAAACTGGACTTAGACACTCCCTATCTCAGTCTCCAATGTTTGGTTTTGAATGGCCTTGAAGAGTTTCCTCTCCAACCTAATCCAAGGCCCTAGTCCTGAACTAGTTTGTGAACCCTACAAACATAAAAGTCTAGTAGATTTTAAAATTAGCGTTGCTTTTATGGATTTTTCTTACGTCAAGGAGTATGAGGGTGAAACTGATGATGTGTAAAAGACGAAAGAAAAAAATGAATAAAAAAGATGGAAACAAAACTTTTACTGAATGCAAAATTTCAATAACTTTTCACAAAGAAAGATTTTTTAATTTTTCTAAGATTTTGGATAGAAAGCTCAAAGAAATTTCACTCGACCATGAGCTACTTATGATCTAAGTGAACTACAAAAACTTATGAAATAAAATACTTTTCCCTAGCTAATGATGCAGAAACACACTCTTCAAACAAAGAAGAAAATGAAAAGAGATTTTTTTTTATTTATTTAAGTGCTAGGAAAGCAAGAAAGGGAAAATATCGACAAGAAAAAAACCAAGGAAAACAATTCTGACTTAAAGTGCAGATCGCAAAGAATCAGATTAAAGAATCACACAATGGAAATTGTAAAAACAATGACTCTCATGCTTGTCTAAAAACCATAAGAAAACAATTTTTTTTTATATTTTTCTGTCAACTTTTAACTGAGAAAAAGCAGGCTAAGGTTAAGATGAATCCTAAGCTACTGACTGTTCAAACATATATTCAAACACCTGAGAGGAATACTTCTTATCAATGGAGGGGATGACTTCCCCACCCTGAACAAAAAGTAGCCTGTACAAGCACACGACTGTCACTCAAACAGAACGTGTGCGAATGCATGATTAACAACAACAGAGGGTGTGTACATGCGGGCTGACCTTGTACAGGCCGTGTGTATATCTAAACTCTAAGGAAAAATATGAAAATAGACAGACCAGACCAGGAAGAGACCTCTGGTATTGATAACCAAGATCCCTTGAAGGGTTGGATACTCTTTCTAACAGAAAAACAAAGAATGCAAGGAAAAATAATAAGGCAAAAAACAATCTGAGATAGGACTATTAGCAAACAAGACTCAGACAGAATTCCATAAAACCCCCTGAGAATGTGTGATTCTGACAGGGAAGAGGAGGACTTCCTTTGAGGTTCTCTAAACTCCTACATGCTACTGCTATCTCTACAGCTAGCGTTCACATGCAGGCTGTAAGAGGATAGGGCGTGGGTACATGCGTTCATGCCTTATGCAGGCCATGTGTACCTCTGTGTGTCCCAAAAAACAAAGTCAAGCAAAAGTCAGAGAAAGCTGGTATGGAAAACTAGACTCCCTGCTAGCTCAGACCTTACAGAAACAAAAAGAAAAGACAGGCAAGAAAAAACTAGTCTTTAAACTACCCAAAAACTTAAATAAAAATTCCAAGAACCCTAAAGAGTATTCTCCCCAGTACGGTCGCCAATTCTGTTGTTGGGAAAAACACCCTATGGACTAGCAAATAGACTTTAGTCTTTGCATGCAGATTTGACCAAATAGAAATTATTTTCTACCTACATCCCTAGATTTAAATCCCCTTTTCTCAGTAAATGCATGAAAAGATCCACCTACCTTGTTACCAGTGTTTGATGTTGATCCTTCGTTGTGCTTGATTACTTGTTCGCAATGCTCCTTCCAAAGATGACCTACACTCAGGACAAACAACAACTATGCATTCACGTTACTTCTATACTAACGGGTTAGAAATCAAACATAAACTAATGAAACCATAGAAAGTTCATGAATTGGGACGGGGAAAGCATTCTCTTTATTACTTAAAATGAGTCAACTTACAAAAGTTGAGACTGACCACCACTCCTTGAACCTAATCCTGGGCTCCACTTCTTCTATCCTTCAACTGCTTTTCTTTAAATCTCCTTTGGCATTATGAAAGACTAAAGGATTGGGATAATGGAATACGTAAATGGGCAGAGTTTCTTTGCTATATTGTTTCCCCTTCCAAATGGTACCCCTACCCCTTCTTGTATAGGCTATAAGGAGCTAGGTTTTTGGACGAACCCTCGGCCATGCATGGTCAGGAGTTTAAGTTAACTCACCCATATCTTTTTGTTCCATCAACAACTTTCCTTTTTTCATGCTTTTGTAGGTACACGTGGGCTGTTGTGAGTCAGCCAACATGTACATGTGTGCAGTAATGGGTTAGGGCATGTGGGCCTTTACACAAGAGGATTTCCAAAGAGTTGTTCAGCAAAGTTTTGGCAAAGAAGGGATATGAGTTGGCCTGATGCCAGGTAAGCATGTGTGGTGCAATTTAGGGTTATAACAGTTATAGTATGACAACCATAATGTCAAATTCTCTTTCACTTGCACATTTATTTATTATAAGGAACAAAACACTTTCATTAAATCATGTCTTAGTAGAAAATACATGAAATCCTCCTCCAATGTTTTTACATATCTGTTAGGAACAGAGAACCATCATACCACTTCATCTGTATAATATGCACCTTAGAGTTTTAAATAGTTTGAGACAAAAACATGTGTTTTTTCAAACTTACTCAACCCTTGAGAAAAAATATTTTCAGATGAAATCCATCTAGAATAATTGTTGTTTAGAACATGTACATACACAATATTGTATATGAAAGCGACATATTTATGTATTCTTATGTAATTACATCAAGTAGAGCTCCTCCAAGATATATCTCATTGAATTATGAAGCTATTGTAATACCCCAAGGCCGAGCCCCTGCTGATTTGTAATGATTCTTAATGATGTTATATGTTGGTGAGCCAAGTATTTATAACATGGGAGGCTTATGTGTTTATTAGGCTGGATAGAATAAATTCTAAGGCCAAAGAGCCTATTTTTGTATATGTAATTATGCAGACTATTAATAAAATTGCATCGTTGTGTGTAGACCGACCACAAAGAAATATTTATGGGGGACTAAGCTCCACTGGGTAGGGAAATGGAATGGGGTTGAGAGGCTAGAAAAGAGGGGCTAAGCTTGAGGGATTAACCCAAGGGAATATTATAATGTATTTCTTAAAAATACTAAAGTTGGGAAATAAACCCAGTTATCATATGTTCCTTTGCGGAGAGGAACAAACTCCAAGTGGAGAGGAATGAGCTCTTGGAGAGCCAAGTGTCACCTAGGGCGCATGCATATTTATGTGGGAATTTCCACCGTTGTTGGGGTTCATTCTTACCATTTTTTCTCCCTCACGATTCTGTGGTCAAACCAGTCTAACCATTCTTTCTCCGAGTGTTCTGAGAATTGACCATTGCTTGCCCTATTTTCTCATGAGTTATCTCATGATCCATGCCTCCCTTGTCTAGTTCACACATGCACTGAACGGGAATGCAACAAAATCCATTTCCACCATTGTGAACCTATGTAATTTTCTGAGTCATCCCTTGCCTTATATGATTTTTTTGTTTTGGTTTGAAAAGGTGGGTTGTCAGGCTTGTGGTTGAATAAGAAGGTTGCCAGGCTTGTGATCAACTCTCTCCACGTGAGAGAGTTTGTTGGGGAAGTGAGTTCTCCTTGAGGGAGTCCAGCTGCAGCTATAGAGCTCTGAGAATTCTTGATCTGACCTGTTGCTGAAGCCCTGGAAGGGAAGTGGAGAAGTCGATGGATTGTGGAACAGTGAAGGTGCATATTCTTGGGGTGGGAAAGGCATGTCGGGAATGAGAGTCTATGAGAAGTGGGTGTAAGTAGGATCCTTGGAGAGAATCCTTCTTGTTGCATTGTGTAGTTTCCCATAGCCTCAACCTAGCCTAGGATTCCTTTTCCCTGGGTGGAGTTTAGTCCCAACTCAAGGGTCACCCACTGCTGATAGCTTGGAGTAGCAGGGTCTAAGGATGGGAGGTTCGTGGAAGTTCTGCACGCAGTCGATGGTATTTTCATAAAAATGTAAGTATCGAATCTGTGTTAATTGTATTATGTGTATATTGTACATGTGTTATAATTTTATCAGAATTGCCTGTGTCTATTGCATGTATGTGTTATTGTCTCTTCCGCATGAATATGTGTATGGAAAAAATGTTTATGTATGTTTAAAAATTGCATTAGATATGTGTATATGTATATCAGAACATTATATTTTCAAGTAGCATGACCGACCTGGGTGGATGGGTGTGTTACAACCGTTTCAGAATAGTTTGGTTTTGAGTTATTGGTGTTTACCCTGACAAGGGTGGCTGGGGGACATTACACTATGGTATTAGAGCAGATTGAGAAGTTTGTTTTGTATTTAATCCAAGTCGAATGACTAGGCATGTAAGGCCAAGGGATGTTACAAATTGGTATCATAGCCCATTTTTCGACACTGAGCTTGAATTGGGCTGTATAAGTGGAGATAGAAGCAAAGGTTTAGAAGGAATTCTTGTCAAGAGAGACAACATTCAAATTTAAGAGCATCCTTGAGTGCCAAGAGAATTCCTTGGATGTGTTTTGGAGCTTAGGAGGTATAGTGGTTTAAGAAAAGACAATAGATAAAAGGGACTGCATTAGTTGTGGGTTTGGAACCATGAAAATTAAACTTCGACCATTGGATTTGTTCAGGAAGGGACATATTACTCACATTCCTTGGATCTAGAGAAGGTTCATGAAGGTTAAGTATCGATGTCCTTCGGACTTCTCTCCTTTGGTCATTTTAAAACTATAAGAAGAGAAGACTGTCAAAGTCCCGGAGCCCCAAAGTCTCAAAGTATAGAATCAATCCGAATCATCCATTTTAAGGACATGTGTCCATAGATTAAGATATGCATGGAGTTTGACAATCTGAGGTTTGTGTGGTGTTCGACAGCAAAACCCTCTGAAGTCACGTAGCTTTGAAGTCTTAGAGATCTAGAGTGACGTAAACCTATTCATAGGTTCGACATTTTGGAGTTATAAGGTGTGCGAGAATGAAATCTCTTGAAGCCTAAAGTGTCGAAGCCTCAAAGTGCCAGATTATCGAAGCTCTGGAGTAACACAGTTTGGAAATTGAGAGTTTGAGATGAATGGGGAGTAGTGTTAAGGAAAGCTCCAAAGTCTCAAAGTGTCAGATATGAGGTGGCTAGATGATGTCACCTGGGGTGACATGGGTGTTGGGACCACATATTGTACCTTTTTGCTCATACTCTTTGCCATTGTTATACCCTTCATCACCTGTATTTAGACTCATATTATCACTTCATCTGATCACCCCAAGGTATACAACGTCCTTTCTCATCACTATATGTTTAATCTGTTTTGCATAACACTTTACATTACTTTTGAACCTAACCATTGATTAGAAGTGCAGAAGTGTCCATATTTGCAGAATAGTATTTCAGACCGTTGTTGAAACACAGAACTGCCCAAACCGTTGTTGAGCTGATGCTGAAACACGGGAGCTGCTACACAGTCCGAGGATGCATATGCCGAAACACGAAGCAGCTACACAGCCCAAGGACGCATATGCCGAAACACGGAGCTGCTACACAGTCCGAGGATGCATATGCCGAAACACGAAGCAGTTACACGGTTCATGCAGATGCTGAAACACGGAGTTGGCACTCAGTTCAGAACAGATGCTGAGACACAGAGGAGGCCGCCACGATGCTGAAACACGAGTCC
>ML777234.1:1403694-1438906 GCA_009831015.1 Picea engelmannii
ATTTCTTTACTACAACACTAAGTGCTTTTGGAATTGAGCATATATAGTGCGCAGCTATCTTTGAAACAAAAGACTTCCCTGGGTCGATAATTTATGTTTCACTTGGTTGTTTGAAATTAATTAAGCAATTATAGTGACCAACAATGGGCACACAAGATGCATGCCACATGTCAGTGTGTTTCAATCTTTTAAAAGACTGATTTTCCAGTTGGAACCTGCCATGTGTTACTCGACAGTGGGGCCATGTGTCACCACTTCGATTGGCGAGAGCTGTACTTCATGGGCCTTAGAAGGTTAAGTAGTTCAAGAATTCAAATTCGAGGAAAAAAATATTGTTGGAAGAACTTCAGGATCTCCAAAGTCTTGGAGTCCCAAAGTCCCGAAGTTTTGAAGTGATATGGTAGTGACGCCACTTGGGGGTGACGAGTACACACATAAGGTATGCCATGTGTCAGTGTGTTTTGATATTTTGAAAGATTGATTTGACAGGAAGATCTTGACATGTGTCACCCCTAGGATTGGACCACGTCTTAGCTTCTAGTGTTCTTCGACATGGCGTGAGATCCTCCACTCCAGAGACTTGGCACTCCAGAGGAACTTGGTCAAGAATTGTTAAGTATGAAAATTCCTGAAGCTCTGGAGAGTGCAGTAAATCCTCCTCGTCCATCAGGAGGGGACATGTGGCAGAAGATCCCATCGTTTGGAGGATTCAAGGCTTAAGAGGTGGTGTCGAGGACTTCCGGAGGCCCGAAGGCTAGAGTGCATCGTGACCATTGATCAAAGAAGACACACGGCGGTAGATCCCGTGACCCAGAGGAATGGTACTCTAGAGGATATGAGTTCCATTTGTTGTGAGTCGAGATCCCATGGAGGGCTGGCATTAATCTCGATTGTCATATCACAAATGACACATGGAGGCAGGAAAGGGAATCTCTAGTTGGTTGACACTTTGGGAGTTTGGTAGTGTTGTTCTTTAGAAACTTCTGAATCCTAGAGTCCCAGAGCCCCTATCCATCGTAGATCCGAGAAGATAAGGTGGACCATAGATCCACTGTCCTTCACAGGTTTTCTAGTTTGAGGTTTTGGGAGATTTATTATGATGTGTTTTGGAAACTGCGGAAGCTCGGAGTCCTAGAGATCCTATCCACCATAGATCTAAATGAGGAATAAGGATCATTAATATATACATCCTTCGAGTATTCAGAGAATCAACATTCGGGGAAAATGTATGGTAATGGGGGAAGATCCTTCGAAGCCCCAAAGTTCTACAACCCAGGAGGCCCGAAGCAAAGAATAAGCGCCTAGTTGTTAGCGCTAGGTCACAACCCTGGTCATATGAGTTTGGGGGCTGAAAGAAAGGGGTAAGAGCCAAAATTTTTGTTTAAGAACAAAAAAGGGACAAATTATTCAAGTATTCATAACTTCCTGCTCAAAACTCATAATTGAGCATGGAAGCGACCATTGGAAATATCTTGAATAGTAGAAGATAACTATTCACCTAGAAATTGGATCTGAATAGTCAATTTCTTAGGAAGTCAGCAAAAAAAGGAGTTTGTTATATTAATGAATCAGAATGTTTCATTCTTTCATGAAATTATTAAGAACAGTTAGCCTGAAAAATTTATGTTGGCTGCACATTTTTCCAGAATTGTCAGCTATCAGTTCAGAGTCAACACAGATTGTAGAAGTGATGGATGATACTTAGGTAGTCTTCATTCAAGAAGATGAAAAAAAGGGGTTGAATGTCCAGTTGTATAGGGAAGGAACCAACTCCAATGTACATGGAGGAGAAAGGGAGGAAGACATAAATCTGGTTGAAACCCTCAGAAAATTGCAGACAAATGTATAGAGCCACAAGGATGACAATGAAAGGCTTATGAAGGCCAAATAACATCAAGAAGAAATCAATATGAAGTTAATGAAAATCTTGGACAAAATTGAAAATAAGTTGGATAAGGAGAGTGGCTCCAGTAAATCCAGAAGTCACGAGACCCCTGACAAGAAACGAAGATCAAGGAGTGGTAGCAAACATCACCATCACTCCAAAAATCATTCCCATAGGAGATAACACAATAGCTCAAGTCCATCCCCTGTTAGGTAGCATAAGAGGTCTGGGGTGTATAAGTTGAAAGGAGAAATGAATAATATCAAACCTCCTTCTTTTGATGGAGAGAACAAGAAGGATGAAGATGTTGAGACATGGCTACTAGGCATGAGGAAGTACTTCCAATTGCACAAACTATTCTTTTCATGAAGAGAGAAGAATTTCCATCTACCACCTTACAGGAAAGGCATCCATGTAGTGGGATCAGCTGGTGCAAGTGCAACACCTTAGAGAGAAAAATGTGACTTGGAAGGAATTCAAGAGGCATTTTGAAAATAAATACCTAACCAAGAGGTATTATGATAAAACTATGAAAGAGTTCTTTGAACTTATACTGGGAAACATGACTATTTATGAATATGAAAGGAGATTCTTGGAGTTGTTGAAGTGTGTCTCCTTCATCAAGGATGAGACAATGAATATTCAGAGGTACCTGAGTGGGATGCCATATTTCATAAGTGATCAAATCCAATATGATGATCCCAAGACTTTGGAAGAAACCATAAGAAGAGAAAAATTCTTATATGATCAACAAAAAGGAAAGGCTACTTTCTAGAAGGCTTGGGAGGACAAGAATAATTTTAAGAAGGAGCAGAGGCAGAAGGGGAATAAACTACCATTTTTTAGAAACAGTCCTCAAGGACAACCATCTTTTAGAGAGCATATAATGGCTGAGGTAGGTGGACCAAGGCTAAGGCAGACACCCATTCAATGTTGGGGTTGTAAAGGAGACCATAAGTATAGAGATTGTCCTCACTGATGTGACAAGGTGAGAGTTGTCCACAATGTACAGCAAGAAAAAATAGTGGAGGAAATGGGAATAAGTGTTCCAAGGATCTCTAAATCCCTGTACAACAAGAAAGATGAGTTTCAATCACACATGATTGAAGTTGAAGGTATGATAATTAACCATGCGTTTACTATCTTAATAGACTTAGGATCTAGTAATAGTTACATAGATCCTAAATTTGTGGAAAGATTGATTTTACCAAGAAGAAAGCATGGAAAATATTGGATGGTACAACTAGCTACAGGATCCAAGAGAACATTGGTTGAGCTGGTTAAAATATGTCTAGTGGACATGAATGGGATAAGTACCAAGGAAAATTTGAACATCTTTCCATTAGGTTCATATGATTGTCTAATTGGTATGGATTGGTTGGAAAAACACCATGCTATCCTAGAATGTCTTAACAATGAGTTTATTTTCCTAGATGAGGAAGGGAACCCAAGAAAAGTCCAAGGAATTCCTAGGGCATTTACTGTCCAAGAGATCTCAACAATGCAATTGAAGAAGTGTTACAGGAAGGGATGCCATATATTTGCAGCACATATGGAAGAAACACCTAAGGATAAGGTGCCAAATATGGAGAATCATTCAATCTTGAAATATTTTGAAGATGTGTTCAAGGAGATACTAGGACTACCCCCAAAGAGAGATATTGATTTCTCTATAAATTTGAAGCATGGGGCAACTCCAGTATCAAAGACTCCCTATAGAATGAGTACACCAGAGCTGAAGGAGATGTGAATGAAACTTGAAGAGTTGTTGAAGAAGGGGTATATACACCCAAGTGTTCCACCTTGGGGTGCCCTAGTCTTGTTCATGAAAAAGAAAGATGGGACATTGATATTGTGCATCAACTTTAGACAATTGAACAAAGTATCCAAAAAGAACAAGTATCCTTTGCCAAGGATCAATGATCTCTTTGATCAGCTAAAAGATGCAAGGATATTATAAAAGATTGATCTCAAGTCAGGCTATCATCAAGTAAGGATTAAATATGAAGACATCAACAAGACCACCTTTAGGACAAGGTACGGTAATTACAAATTCACAGTGGTGCCATTTGGGATATCAAATGCACTAGCTGTTTTCATGTGCTTAATGAATGGTGTTTTCCGGGAACACTTAGACAAGTTTTTCATTGTCTTCTTGGATGACATCCTTGTATATTCCAAGTTAGAAGGAGAGCATGAGCATCATTTAGAGACGGTGTTACAAGTGTTAAGAGAACACCAGTTGTATGCCAAATTGAGAAAGTGCTCATTTTATCAAAACCAAATTCACTATTTGGGGCATGTCTAATCCGAAGAAGGGATAAAACTGGACCTTGAAAATATTGAGGCCATTAAAAGGTGGACATCACCTAAGAATGTGACCGAAGTTATATCCTTCATGGGTTTAGTTGTATACTACAGAAGATTCATTGCAAGGTTTTCAAATATTGTTCACCCAATCACTTCCTTGCAAAGGAAGGGGGCGAAGTTTCAATGGGAAATAGAATGTGAAAAGAGTTTCCAACAATTGAAGTAGTTGTTAACCAGTGATCTAATTCTGAGGATTGCAGATCTGAATGAATATTTTGTGGTTTCCATTGATGCATTCAAATAAGGACTTGGTGGAGTGCTCAGTCAGAATGGGTTTATAATTTGTTTTGAATTGAGAAAATTGAAATAGCATGAAAGTCTCTATGCCACTCATGATTGGAGTTAGCAATCATAGTTCACTCCTTGAAAGAGTGGAGGCACTACCTCATGGGAATGAGGTTTGAGCTGACAACAAACCATAATGGTCTGAAATATTTGTTTGATCAGCCTACATTAAATGTCAGACAGAGTAGATAGTTGGAATTCTTCTGTGAATATGACTTTGACATCAAGCACATCAAATGAAAAGAGAACAAAGTAGTTGATGCACTCAACAGGAGAGTGCATGAACTGAATTCTACAACCATTAGCATGTATAAAAGATATCTCAAGGGAAGGATTTCAGAGGCTGCAAAAGAAGATCTGCAGTACATGGAGTTAGTGACAAAACTACAACAAGGTAAAATGAAATAGAAGGTTGAATATTAGGAAGTGGGAAATGATGGAGTTCTCTTGTACAAGAACCGAATTTATGTGCCCAATTCTCATGAATTGAGGGGTACGATTTTGAAAGAGATGCATAATGTGCCTTATGCTTGGCACCTAGGATATCAGAAAACAATGGCAGGAGTCAAGATCCAATACTATTTGCCAGGAATGAAGAGGGATATTGTTTAGTACATTTCTAAATGTATGGAGTGTTAGAAGTTCAAGGCTGAGCATAGGGATCCAGCTGGGTTGTTGCATCCATTGCCCATTCCTGAGTGGAAGTGGGAAGTGGTGACCATGGATTTCATCACAGGATTACCCAGAAAAGGAAAGCACCATGATTCTATCATGGTGGTGGTGGACAAGCTTACTAAAGATGCCCATTTTATTCCAATGAACATTACTCACAAGGCGACTAATGTTGTTGATATTTATATGAGGGAGATATCACGATTGCATGGCATACCCAAGACAATTTTTTCTAACAGAGACCCAAAATTTACCTCAAATGTTTGGAGAGGATTATTCAAGAGGTCCAGAACAAATCTGAACCTCAACACAACCTATCATCCAGAGTCAGATGGGAAAATAGAAAGGGTGAACCAAGTGATAGAGGATATGCTAAGAATGTATGTGATGGACAAACCATCAAAATGGGAAGATTATTTACACTTGGTAAAATTTGCCTACAACAATGGGTACCAAGAATCATTGAAGATGATCCCATTTGAGGCACTTTATGGGAGAAAGTGAAACACAACAATACTCTGGGACAACCCAGCTGATAGAGAAGTGATTGGGCTAGAGTTGCTCAAGGAAATGGAAGAGAAAATGTTAAAGATAAAATAGAATTTGAAGGCTTCCCAAGACAAGCATAAAAGCTATGTTGACAAGGGAAGAACTCACAAGGAATTTAAAGTGGGTGACCATGTATTCTTGAAGGTGAAAGCAAACAAAAGTTCCCTGAAGTTGGGAAATTGTTCCAAGTTGACAGCCATATATTGTGGGCCATTTGAAATCCTAGAAAGGATTGGACTAGTAGCTTACATGCTTGCATTATCTACATCTATGTTTATACATAATGTATTCCATGTATAATTGCTTAAGAAATATATACCTGATGCTAATCATGCTATTGATTGGAATGTGATTCAAGTGGAGCAAGAAAGCACTTTTCAAGTGCATCCGGTACACATTCTGGACTGAAAGATCAAACATCTCTGGAATCGAGCCATAAGGATTTTAAGGGTCCAATGGAACTGGTCCAGTCCTGAGGATGCAATCTGGGAGCATGAAGATGCTATGTAGGTAGAATACCCACATCTTTTTTAATATTTTAAAAATCTTGTTGAAGTTATGTAAATGAATTGCACTGAGGACAATGCAAAAATAAGGGGAGGGTATTGTAATACCCCAAGGCCAAGCCCCTATTGAATTGTAATGATTCTTAATGATGTTATAGGTTTGTAAGCCAAGTATTTATAAGCTGGGAGGCTTATGTATTTATCAATCTAGAGAGCCTAAATGCTAAGGCTAGAGAGCCTATTTGTGTATATGTAATTATGCAGATTATTAATAAAAATACATCATTTCATGTAGATCGACCATGAAGAAAGAGTTATGGGGGACTAATATCCACTGGGTAGGGAAAGGGAATGGGGATGAGAGGCTAGAAAAGAGGGGATAAGATTGAGGGCTTAACCCAAGGGAATATTATAATGTATTTCCTGAAAATACTAAATTTGGGAAACAAACCTAGTTATCATAAGTTTCTTTGGGGAGAGGAACAAACTCCAAGTGGAGAGGAACAAGCTCCTGAAGAGCCAAGTGCCACCCAGAATGCATGTAGATTTAGGTGGGAGTTTCCATCATTGTGGGGGTTCATTCTCACCATTCTATCTCTCTCACAATTCTGTGGTCAGACCATTCTGACAATTCTCTCTCTGAGCATTCTAAGCATTGACCATCACTTGCCATTTTTCCTCATGATTTCACTCATCATCCATGTCTCCCTTGTCCAATTCATGCACGCACTGAATGGGCATGCAAAAATATCCATTTCCGCCATTGCGAATCTTTTCCAGTGTGAACATCTGTAATTTGTTGATTCGTCCCTTCCCTTACCCGATTTTGTTGTTGTGTTTTGAAGAGGCGGGTTGTCAGGCCCATGGTTGAAGAAGCAGGTTGTCAAGCCTATGATCAACTCTCTCCAGGTGAGAGAGTTTGTTGGAGAAGTGAGTTGTTCTGGAGGGAGTCCAACAACAACTACAAAGCTCTGATATTTCTCGATCTGGCATGTTGTTGAAGCCCTAGAAGGGAAGTGGATCAACTAATGGACTGTGGAAAAGTGAAGGTGCATATTCCTGAGGTGGGACAGGCATGTGGGGAATGAGAGTCTATGAGAAGTGGTCGTAAGTAGGCTCCTTGTAAAAAATCCTTCCTGTTGCATTGTGAAGTTTCCCATAGCCTCAGCCTAGCCTAGGATTCCTTTTCCCTGGGTTGAGTTTAGTCCCAGCTCGGGGGTGACCCACTACTGATAGCTTGGAGCAACATAGTCTAAGGATGGGAGGTTCATGGAAGGTTTTCTTGCAGTCAATGGTCTTCTCATAAAACAATAAGTACCAAATATATGTCAATTGTATTCAGTGTATATTGTACATGTGTTATAATGTTATCATAATTTCCTGTGTCTATTGCATGTATGTGTTATTGTCGCTTCTGCATGAATATGTGTATGAACGAAATGTTTATGTATGTTTAAAAACTGCATTAGATAGATATATATGTATATAAGAACATGATAATTTCAAGTAGCATGATTGGCATGGGTGGTTGGGTGTGTTACAACCGTTTCAGAATAGTTTGGTTTTGAGTTAGTGGCGTTTACCCCAGCAAGGGTGGTCGGGGGACGTTACAATATGGTATCAGAGAAGATTGAGAAGTTTTCTTTGTATTTACTCCAAGTGGAATGACCCGACATGTAAGGTCGGGGGACATTACAACTATTGTGTGTTATAAATTTCTCCAAGGAATATTTACTTAAGCAATAATGCAAGAAAAATAATTTTGTCATTGCATTTCCGAGTAAGATAATTGTTGGATAGTTGGTTGTCATTGATGTCAACCCTTGGAGATTTTGAGATACCCTAGATTTTTTTATTGAGATTTATAGTGAGATATTTTTCATTGATGTCAACAAGAGTGGTCGATGTAAGCAGATGTGATAGGTGAATTTGATGAAGTCTACTTGAAGTCCCGAAGGTGTGGTTATGGAACCCAAAGTTGATCAAGGAAAATTGATAGGAAAGATAGTATTAAAGTAGGTAACACACTCACATATGGATAGTCCTCATTTTACCATTTCTGGTGATAGGTGGTACGCCACATGGTTCCTCAAATTTAGGGAGATATGCCCTCTTGACATTGGAAGCCCCGAAGAATGGTTAAGAAGCCCCTGAGTTAGTTAGAAGTCATTAATGAAAGGGTAAATTGGCTGAAAAATAAAGTTCAAGAATCCCTAATATTAACTAGAGAAGTTACTTGGAAAAAGTATAAATGAACCTCAAGGAGTCTCTCATAAGTACACACACACATTCATTGAATAACTATCTTATGAGAACATTTTGGTCTATTGGCGAATCAGAGGTTGAGTCTGAGGAAATGGAGAAAGTGCGAAAGAAGAGCGAAAATTTTGGAGCTGCAGAGAACTAGGGTTTTTCTGTAACCCTAATTAAGTAGGCCCTCGTGGGTTAGTTTGAGCGTTTCACATGAGGCACCCCTACGGGTCATCTAGGGATCGTCATGCAAGGCCCCACTAGACACAAGTTCTTAGTCCTGTGAGGATAAGACAGATTTGTGGAATATGCTAGTGCCACGTTACTGAGGATTGAGGAAAAGTTATAGGCTAGTATTACAGAGTATTAGGCCAGCTACAAGATCAAAGGTAAGTTTTAAGGGTTATGATTATGTTGTTATGGCACATGCATAGTTGTGATGATACATGTTATGGTACAACTTGGTGACGACATGATACCTTGTCATAATTATAATCTTGGCTATCTTGATATCTGGTTTGGTATATGTCATGGTTATGATTCATTATTAGAGACATATATTTATGATGTTGGTACATGGTTGAAGGTCACAATTGGTATATGGTAGCACATGTATGAGATACACTTCTTGATGATATTGGTACTTGGTTGAGGTAAACCATTGATACTCATTGCTTGGTACATATTATGGTACATGGTCAATGGATGATTGGCATGTTGTTTGAGGTATATGGTTGAGGATATGGTGCATGGTTAGAGGAATATGTTGGTGATATTGGTACATGCTTGAGTACTTTATTGAGGCACTTCGTTGTTGATATCTTATGGTACATGGTATGATCGAGACATATCATGAGTGATATGGTATATGGTTGAGGAAAATATCATGTTACATGATTTATGGTACATTCTGGTACATGGATGATGGTATGGTATAGGTTTGATGCATGATTTGGTGCATGGTTGATCCATGGTTTCGTACAAGTGTCGGTGCATTATGTTGAAATATTGTAACTTCAAAGACTATTATAATTATATTTGAGTTATTCTCTTATATATTGTTGGCAACCAATTCAATTTTTTTTAATTGTCCTAAAAGCTGCCTACACCTATGTCTCTTGAACTTCAAATTTCTGTCTCATTTTGCAAACAAAAGACATTTTTATTTCATGAGACATTTGCAAATTGGTTTCGATTTAGTTTTCACGACTGAAAGCGTGAAAACTCCTCCATCGTTATTTGGACTGTCATGATCTTCCCATTCTGAAGGGCACTTACCTTTGGTTTTCTATTAAGTGGCTGGAATGACTTTCAAACTATGTCCATTTACCTACTTTTACTTTGATTGTGCAACTTGATTTTTATTTAATCGATGAGGCATTGAGCATGTTAAGTTATGGGTTATATTTGATTTCATAAGGGTCATGGTTGATTTTGTTTTATGTGATGCGATCCTTACTTTCATAAGTTCTTGGCTTATCGATTTCATAAAGTCATTAGACACAATGTTCTATAAACTTTGATTATACTTTATGCAACAAGCACATGGTCAACATATGAGTTTCGATTTCATATTGAATGGCAATAATTTGAAGTTATGAAATCACACATTGGTTAAACTTTTGGTTTTGATTTAATGGTTTGAATGATTACATGGCACGTATTAACTTTGGGTTTGATTCTATATTGAATGTTCATGGTTTCAAACGATACAATGGTGCCTTGGTATCACTATCCACCATTTAAATCCTTGTGTTAACCGATTAATGTGGTTTGAGTGATGTCATAATTTATGGAACAGTGTTGTACTCAACCATTAATGTTTTGCATGGCGGTGAACTAACCCACCACCTTCGCATGCACATATTGATTTGCATCCCCTTTGAGCGCTTGCAGCTGTTAGTCCTATCGATTTTGCTCCTGTGTATTGTGTGTTTAATCTGAACCCTACCATGATGCCCGCACCATGGCTCCAGTCATAAGGGTTGAACCCAATGGTGGCCAAGCATTGTTATTGTGCGATGGTGCTTACAGCGACCTTGAGAAATTCGGCTAGCTCCCGTTCATATGAAAGTTTGATGGCTTTAACCCTGGTGTGGCTCGACAATTCGCGTTAACTTTTGATGGTTACCGAGCCAAGGTTGGGCATGTGCAGTTGGAAATTGATGAGCAGTTTCTCAGTTTGGCTACCGGTCTGCCTGCTGTCAGACAAAAATGGTCAAAAAATTGCAAAGTGGAAGATGTCCCATGGACATTATTCTTCCAGTCACAAAGAGTGAATTCCTGTGACAAGGGTTTGCCCGTTACTATGCTAAAGCAATGATGGCATGACCTGCTGATGATAACTAAACAATTCATCACCTGCGAGGGCAGGTATGGTTTCGTTTTCTTGTACCATCTTCGGCTACTATGGTTTTCATGGGCTATGAACTTAATATGCCTTACTACTTGCATACGAGTCTGTTTAAAATGTCTAAAAGGTATAAATGTAACCAGGCCGATGGCAGCTTGTTTCATTTTGGGTTAATTAAAATGCTTGTGGTCTGTAAGTTGGGGTTACACCGAGACTGTTGGGAGGATTTTCTTAAACGCAACAATTTTGGTGACTCAAGCCCACCACAGGTTGATAATCCTATGGTAAGCGAGAGTAAATCAGTACCCCCTGTGCCTCACAGCGTTCTCTTGCCCAAACCCCTACCCGATTCACCTATTGACCTACTCGGTTCTGTGGCTAGTCATGTCGAAACTGCCAAACCCGTGGCTAAAAGGCCTAAAGCCAAACCCACTGCCAATTCTAAAGGCAAGAAAAACGCTCGGTTAATCTCTCGCATGGCAAGAAACAAACCGAAAGCACCTGTCAACCCCGACCCTATTATGGTGAGTAAAGATTCTGACTTGGAGATTGAACGTTACCTTGCAAGTGAGTATCCCTATTCAGAAGGTCTATGTGATAAATCCGCGTATGATTTTGTGAAGAACCTACCACCTTGCTTGCAAGATGACCCTAATTTTCCAGGCATCAAAATGCCATGTGAAACCCCTGGTGACTCATCTAAACCCCCTTCTGTCCTAGCCGAACCATCTGCTCCACCATGCGATCAGTGTAGCTCATGGTTGGAAAGGTATTACCTCGATGTGCCAATGCTAAAGTCCAGAATTCATGCTCTGGAGGATCAAGTTGCAAGGCTCACCAGTCAAAAGGCGAAGATGTCATCCACTGATAAGAAACAGCGAACAACAGGTTCGATTTTGTTTAAGAACGTGAAGTCGGCTACAGCAGTCGTCAATTCAAAGTTGGCGTAGCTCGAATAGCCTCACTGGTATGACTTCCACCTATTTATATGAGATATTTATAAACTTTGTTTACACCGTGAATCTGCTCTGTCACACAAGCATGCACTATGGTATATAATCTTGTTTTGATAAATCAATTTTCATTATCGTTTAAATTTTGATTGGATTTGGTTTTGATTCAAGTGATCGTGAGATAAGATTTGATTTGTTTTAATTTGGCTTCGCTTCAATCGAATACTCTGTTGATAATCGAAGTTGTTAACGTGTTTTCTAAACACGGGATGTTACTGGTATTCCAATTTTGAACACAGTCAATGGTTGGATTTGAATTGGTTATATTTTATGCGATATGGTTGGCAAGTGGATTAACTTTTTTAAGTTTATATTCCATGTCTTTCGACCAATTCGAATACTATTCTGTTAATGCATAACCAGATTGCAACTGTTTGATTCACATTGTTTGACCATTTCGATTCACATATTTTTTTTTATTATGCCCAGCATTACGATTCGTTTCTATAATTAACTCAGTAAAGATTTGTGTCGATTATTGCCCAGTTTATACTGTGGATTCTTTTGATCCTGTCTGTTGACTGTGTGGTGATCCATTACGAAAATCATTGGGTCGATACTCATTGAGTATGATTTCATTTGATTACAATCGAAATAGTTTACCTATGATATCAATCTATTTCTATGACTATAACGAGTCAATGATGGTTCTGATTGTTATTTTGGTCATATCTGTTAACTGTGTGATACTCAGCGACCGAAGTCTATGGCAAAGATTATGGATGTTGTTATGCATGTTTCGTTTTGACTATAATCGTAACAGTTTGGTATTTGATTAAAACAATATGAATTTTTTGTGCAGCTGTGACCAATCGGTTATGATTGTGTTCGATTGTAACTATATCGATTTTGATTACATCACGACCTACTTGTAATTGCATTTGGATATGAAACAGCGTGGTTATTATTTGACCCGATTTTATGGCAATTAAAAAAGCAGAGCATTCTTATCCTGTTTCGATTGCTTCTTTTTCGATTTAGTTTGATTTGAATGATGAATTTGCTAGAACCATTAGCAATTCGTTCTTTAATGTTTATTAAAATTAAATTGGATTGAATTATTCTGAAAAGATTTGATTTGATTTCTATCTGATCCTGTGTGCTATCTTAGACTAGCTACAGAATCAGATGATTCTGTAGCTAAGTCTGTAGGATCTATTTTTCATTATTTTGTTATTGAAATGTTTCTCTAATTTGATATTTGTGTTCTATTGCAGGTAAATTCGAATTTACAGTTGAGTTTATGGGCAGTTAGGGGATATTTCAAAGATTTCACTTGCATTTTGATTGCTTAGTTTAGTTGATTTTGGGATTTTCCCCAGATTATGTAAAACAATTTGATATTATCCACAGGGAGGTTTTACCCTGTGGAGAGACCTATATATACTTATGATTTTTGTAATAAGGTTCATCCTCATTTTTGGGAGAACAAGGATATGGAGTTCTAATACAAACTGAAGCAGAATTTGGTGTTTTGTCATAGCTTTAGCTTCTCAACATATCAACATTTTGTTTCATGTTGTGTATATCAATTTGTATATGATTTATGACTACTTTAGCTATCTTGATCATGTGCAAATGATAGAATTTCAATTACTGTAATCCATATCTGGTTTCTTTCAATTATATAAAATATATAACAATTGTCTAATTCAGTTTGTGAATGATAGGTTTATCTTCTTCATGAATTGAATTGTTAAATATAAGTTTCTTGCATAACAGGTTTCCCTTATTGCAAAAAATTTATACTCATAAGATTGTTATGATCTTTTATGTCTTGTTTGTCCTGTAAATAACTCAAAGAAGCAGCACAACTGATCGTTTACGAAAAGCTTTGGGATTAAACGGTGCGAGTTTACTTCCTCCGACCAGCTTCGAGGTCATCTTACACAGGATAAACTAGGAGCGCTTCCAGGTTAGCTAGTCTGTTGTTTGTTGTTAGTTTAGTTCAGATATTAGTTTAAGTTAGAATTAGTATGTTAGATTGTTTAATTTCAGTAGTTTTATTTCTTGTTCAGAAAATATAAAAAATCAAAAAGATATCTTGCTGTCTTAGGATAGAAAACACATGAGTTTTGCAGGTTTTAATTAAATCTGTAGATTGTCTATATTGTATATTTGTGAATAAGTAATATAACTAGTAATTAGACAACTGATTAATAGAAGTTAGTGTAATAATAATCAGTAGAAAAGTTAGTGTAATTTGTATTTAGTTTTAGTTTATATATCTGTTTGTTTTAATTAGATTAGTATTGTTAGTTAGCTTAGTTTCTTTTATTTTTGTTTTAGTTAGTTAGTTTTAGTTAGTTTAGTTTGTTTTATTAGTTTTAGATAGACTAGTTAGTTTAGGTTAGTTTCCTCTTTGGTTTTCTTAGGAGACCTTAGAGCGGCCAATGGAGCCATTAAAACCGTCAGGGTGGTTCATTCCAAATGGCTTGGTTTATTTAGACAACCCCGGACCGGTTCCACTCTCTCAATTGACGGACGGACAATTTCGCCCGTCAACAAATGGCGCTAGAAGGAGGGCCAGAACTTAATTAATGGCACGAGGCGGTCGCAAGACTCCTCCCCGACCTAATCGCACACCTATAGTGACTAGAAGCCATTCACAAGATAATATCCCCCCTCAAACAGCAACTACTTCAACCGAAGATCCACAGATCACAGTTGAGATAGCAACCCCTAATCCTGCAGGTGGTGATTTCCAAGAGATTGTTCGTCAATCTCTTATCAAAACACATAGTGCCCTAGCAAGTCTTAGGCAACCAAACCACCCATGGGGTCTGTTATCTCCCAAAAACGCACCGTCATTTTGGGTGATAATAATGGGTTAAAAAACTTTATTTCTATGAGTGTTGGCCTTCAAAATTCAAAATCTCAGCTTTCGGCAGTTTAACTAAGTCTGTGGAAGTTTACTTAACTGCCGAAACAGGCCAATTTCGGCAGTGAATATAGTTTGCCTCTATCTCTTTTAAAAAACTCATTTTCCTTGTCAGCCTTTGAAAGTCACTTTGTCTAAGATTGCTTTACCTCTAGGGTTCTCAACCTGCAAATGCAAAAAACACAAATAAATATCATTCCATAGCTTTCGTTTTTTATATTTTGAAATAAAAAGTATATGTCTATTTCAAAAACATTTCCAAAAGCAAAAATGGTGTGTATGCGTGTAATCTAATATTAAGCTATCCTTAGCTATCCTAGCGTACCCAGCCATGAGTCATTCCACGAGATAAGCCAAAAGTTAATTCATAACTCGACACACAAGGCATAATCCAAAGCGTCGAGTCTCTTTTTCTCCATCTGTCAGCAGTTCTTATGATATCTCTCAGCAAAATAAAGACAGGTGCAACATGAAAATAGTCAAACACCTGATTTGTAGGCAGATGATTTGTGTGCAAATGTTTTGGGAGTCTTAGAGCACCATGATCAGCTTCAAGATCTGAACTGAAAATACTTGTTGGGCATCTTTCTTATGCAGTTGGGCGAATTGCATACAAACCTGGGCACTCTCATTGATGTAATATTGCAGTTTGGGTGAGTTTATGAAGTGCTGGGTCGTTTTCTTTCATCGTGGGATGAACGCCTCACTGTTGGGGCGAATTTTGGGCTGAGAGAATGTTTATTTACTTGCTGGGAGAATTATTGAAGGCAGGGGCCGAGTTCTGGACCATTATTTCTCTATTTAAAGACTGAATATCTCATGCAGGGTGCACAGGATTATAAGAGGGCGCATTTATCTCTAAGGAGGGAGTGCTTTGAATAGTGAAGGGCGTATTGCTGATTGTGAAGGGTTGTAGAGTGCAAATGAGAGGGTGATTCATATCAATGATCCGAAATTGACAAATGACAAATACGAGTTCACAGGAAATGAAATCCGGACTAGAAAGTACACTGTCATCACATTTTTGCCAAAGAATTTATTTGTTCAGTTTCACCGGGTTGCATATATCTACTTTCTGGTAATTGCTGCTTTGAATCAGCTTCCTTGGCTTGCAGTTTTTGGGAGCACTGTATCACCTTTCCCTCTTCTGTTTGTTTTATGCGTGATGGCTATCAAAGATGGGTATGAGGATTGGCGTCGGCATCGTTCTGATAGGAAAGAAAATAACAGGGAGTTAAAAGTACTGCAGGGTGGTCAGTTTCAAGACTAGAAATGGAAGGATATCAGGGTTGGGGAAGTTCTAAAGATACATGCGACTGAAACAATTCCTTGTGATATGGTTTTGTCAGGAACAAGTGATCCAAGTGGAATTGCATATGTTCAGACTATTAATCTTGATGGAGAGTCAAATCTGAAAACGAGATATGCCAGGCAAGAAACTGCATTGAAGAAGCCTGAAAAGGAACCTCCTTCGGGCGTCATTCGTTGTGAACAACCAAACAGAAACATATATGGTTTCATTGTAAACATGGAAGTTGGTGGGAAAAGAATTCCTCTTGTACCGTCCAATATTCTTCTCCATGGTTGTCTGTCTTTCTATTCTTCATGTGCGCAGCTGTTGCATTAGGAATGGGTCAGTGGCTGGAGCGGCACAAGGACCAACTTAATACTTCCCCATATTTTAGGAAGATGAGGCAGAGTACCTGGAAACTACAAAATCTTAAAAACATCAAGCACATCCCAGATTTTTAAGCAACATTCTTTTTGCATTTAAGAACACCGTTGATATCATTCCCTGGCAGTCACAGGTTTTGAATGCGATTGAGGATGAGATGGCAATCAAAGCTTATAGATGGCAGAACAATTGGTTCAATAGTCAATCAAATCCAGTTTTAGAGGAATCCTGAAGACAGCAATTTTAAAATATCTATAAGTTATATCTCTGGGGAAGATACATTGAATTTATGTTGGAGTAGAATCACCAAGCAAAGATTATCACAGCATCTTTCAAACTTGAGAGGTAAAACCTGAACATTTGGCTAAATAATTATCAGTCAAAGATCCATCTAAATTCCAAATCCCGATTCTTAATAGCTAATGATAAATGTTCAAGCTGAAGTTTCGATGGTTTAGGCGAGCCCAGGAGCGCTCATTAACCACTGAAAGGGGGCCTTTTCGGTAGATAAGGCATTCAGAACTCAATACTCTTAACCATCGAAAGTCTGTGATAACCAGAATGCTTGAAATTTTGCACAGATCAGAGATTTTCGAATTAGAATGAGATAAAACTTCTCCGAATAGTCAGATATTGAATTATCAAGTCAGATTTAAAGACTATTTATAAGAGATAAGGTAAGAAGAAGAGTTTCAATCAGGTTTGGTGCCTTCTTTATGGAAAAATTACAGGGATTTTTAGCCACACATCATCAGCTCGAATTTGTCTTTAGAAGAACAAGATTGAAGAAGCCTTGGAAGGATAATATTCACGTCATCAACAGTTAACAGATTTCAAGGACCAGCTCATAGAGATTATCCTCCTTTTTTGGGTGTTATCCATATCTTTTTGTAACTGTAATATTGAATTTCTATTTTTAGTATAGCAGATCCAGTTTTCTAGGATCTGGAAACTGTATGTAGAGGCTATAAAGCCAGGAACATTTGAAGAAGAAAGGGTTCGATTCTGGATACAATAATGCTCCTTGTACTTAGACTTTTCATGAGATAATACAGATCACAGGTTCCTTTCCATTTTGGTGGCAGTTTTCCATACTTCTTCTTCACTGATATATTGTTGTCTAACCTTGAATAGCTGTCATCCTATTGTTTGGTTCATGACATTATTATCAGTCTCCTTAGTTGTTTATTAAGCCATGCTTTGCACTGGTTTATGAGCAATCTTTTCTTCATCCACTTTAAGCTATCTTGTTGTTTAACCAATCTTGGAGAGCACTGTCTATTCGTTTATCACTTTGATGTCTGAATGCTATAGTTGAATTGAGTTATCCCATTGATCCAACCTTTCATTATTTATAATTTCTTAAGTTACCAAGCACCTTTGGTCTGCAACCACAAAGGGTTTCTTGGAGTGATAACAGGGTCAACCTTTAGACTTCTCTGATATCAGAGAATAGTTAGGTGACATTGACTTCACTGTAAATTCTCCAGATCCAAACTTAAATCCTACTGCAGGAGGATCTGGGATACCTCCTTCACCACCTCCCTCATCTCCTTCCTCTTCCGGGGGAGATTCCTCTTCTGACGAAGGCCACTCACCTTCTCAGCCTTCCACACCCACTACCCCAATGGAAAATCAGAACAACCCTGCTAGACCCTAGTTGGACCAGGATGTTGTAGTTGTACCTAGAGTCCAACACCCTTTACCTAAGCATCCGGAAAAGTGGCTTCCTAAGTTTGATCCTGATTCAAAACAGATAGCCAAAGATCATATCAAAAAATTTATGTTAGCCATTAGACTCCGTAATGTTGAACATGAAGATGTTGTCTATAGGTTGTTTCCTTACACCTTTGAGGGTAATGCGTCCACTTGGTACTTTGCCCAACAGCCTCATACTATAGTGTCTTGGGAAAAGTTTGAGTCATGCTTTTTTGAAAAATTCGGAGATGGAAAACCTCCGGAAGTCTTAGTCATGGATCTTTCGAGCTTAAAAATGAATTCAAAAGAAAAAGTTAAAGATTTTAATCAAAGATTTTTAACACTTAAGAACCGAATCCCTGCAGACTCTATGCCTGCTGAGAGTCTTGTAATATCTTACTACACTAAATATCTACATCAAAGTATAGCTATTTGGGTTAAAAGATATAAAAAGGCCACGTTGTTAGAAGCTTTCAAAGAAACTACTCAGATTGAAAAGGATATACTTAGCCTTAAGGATTCTTCTAGCAACGAAACTGAGACTGTTTCTTCTTCCAAAAAGAAGATTGAAATTCTCTCCAGACCTACACAAAACAAAACACAACCTGAAAACTCTGATTTGGAAAATTTAACTAAATTTGTACAAAAATTATCTAATCAAGTTATAGATTTAAAAAGGTCGATTGAGGAGGCCTCTTCAAGTAAAGGACCCTACAAACCTCCTTTCCGAAAGCCTTTTCCCGCCAACCGGCCTAATCATAACCCTGAAGGCTTGAACCTAGAAAGTTTGCAATGTGCTCTCCAGAAAATTCTAGGAACCCAAGATGACTTGATGCCTCCTGAAATCCCTCAAGAGGAAGCCGAGCAAGAAACAACTCAAGAAGAAGAGTCTTCTCCAAATATCTTTGGACATTTCTCAGATAGTATCTTCCAAGCCAACTTCGAGACTATTCACCCTTACAACACTAGGAGTAAGACTGCAAATAAACCTCCTGCCGAGAACATTACAACTTTACCTTTGAAGCCATCTAAATCAGTAGAAACTAAACAAAGCAATGCTGGCCCTAAATTAGATTATGATGTTGTTGAAGATCTTAAAAAATTACGGGCTAACATTTCTATTTATGAGTTGTTGAAATTTCCATTTTTGTTACAGAAGATGTTGCAAAATATTTTAGACAATGGCAAGAATGGTAATTCAAATGGTAACAAGGTTATGAAAAGCAAAGTTCCGCAGAAGACTTCCACAAAAATTAATTCTGATCCTCAAGATAAAGGAAGCCTTCCTGTACCTCCTGTAAATAATGTAAATAATGTAAATAACGCAAATAATGTAGATAAAGTAGCATTAGAAACCGCGAGTAAGAAAATACAAGCTACAACTTTAAGTACTCGCAAGAATGTACCTCCTTTTCTTTTAACTTTCGAAATCTTCAACATAAATGTGCATAATTGTATGGTTGACTCAGGAGCATCGTCAAATGTGATGCCTTGGTCAATTTGCCAAAAGATTAATGCCGAAGTAGAACCATCTTCTTTGAAAATCATACAACTTTATCGAACAGATGTTAAAGTTATAGGCGAACTGAAAAATGTATTGATTAGATTATCGTCTAACCCAAAGGTTCATCAGGTTATTGATATAATTGTGGTAGATATTCCAGAAGTGTATGGTATGTTTTTTAGCAGGGACTGGTCGGAGCAACTACATGGTTACTTTGCGACGGACTGGTCTCACTTATGGCTTCCAGAAAACGGTAAGCCCAACAAAATCAGGGTGAATCATGAGCGTTACCTCAAGTTCACGGTGACAGACTTGAACGACCCTAATGAACCATATACACCTCCGACAGATTCACCTGAAGTCCAAGGGATGGACACCTTCTTCAGAAATTTCACGGCTGAAGTTTCACCTATCAACAATCCGCAACAGCAATCTGAGATCAAAGAATGTACGCAACCGACAACTTCTATCCAACAGTCCTGTGAGCCCGATGGAAATCAAATATGGTCTCTATATTTTGACGGTTCCAAGTCTAAAGAAGGAGCTGGTGTAGGCTGCATCATTATCGATCCGGCATGGAACAAAACATTATTGGCTTGTAGGTTAGAATTTGAATTTACTAACAATATTGCAGAATATGAGGCTTTGTTATAAGGTCTCAGAAAAGCCTTGGACATGCACATTCAAAATCTGGTTGTATTCGGTGACTCTGAGATAGTGGTCAAGCAGGTGAGAGATTCCATACACTGTCTTTCCCCGCACCTCAAGTGTTACCAGTCTGAGGTATGGAGTTTAATAAGTAAATTTTCTGCTTTTAATATAAATTCCATCCCTAGATTAAATAATGCTGAAGTAGATCTACTAGCTAATGTTGCCTCTAAAATTCTTCCTGCAGAAGGCTTATTCCCAAGCGCATTCTCTGTGGAGCTATTGTTCCGGCCATCTGTTCCTGACAATATCACAAACTAGAGAGTATTTGGCGATGATCAGCAAATCATTAACTTTCTGCACATGGAAGAAACCTTTCAAGGCACTGTGATAGATGAACAAACACATGACGACAATTTGCACGACTTTACGGTAATACCTAATCCGAAATCTCCTGAAGCTCTATCAGACATGGTAAATTCCATACCCAAATCTGTTGTTAGACTAGAAATTTTTTATGATTTTGAAGATAAATTTAAAAAGACGGTCAATTATAAAACCTACAGTTCCTCATTGTCTTATGAAAAAGTCAATTTAGGGACTAGTGAAAATCCTCGGTGTATCAATTTAGGCTTGGGATGTTCTAGACAAGAAAAATCCGCTTTTGTCAAATTATTTAAAGAATTCAAGGATGTCTTTGCATGGACTTACGAAGATCTTAAAACGTTCGATCCTAATATTATACAGCATGTCATCTCGATGAAGCCCCAAACCTTACCCTTCCAACAGAAACTGAGGAAAATACATCCTAAACTAGAATCGACCATACAAAAGGAATTGAATAAGCTCCTAAGAGCTAAAATAATTTTTCCTGTTAGACACACTCAATGGGTATCCAACCTCATCCCAGTGCTGAAGAAGAATGGGGAAATTCGACTTTGTGTCGATTTCCGCAACCTCAACAAAGTGTCTGATAAAGATAATTATCCCATCCCTCCCATGGAATAGATTCTTCAACAAGTATTTGGTTCCGAGAGGCTATCCTTACTAGATGGTTTCTCTAGATATAACCAAGTCTTGATGTCTCCATCAGACCAATTAAAAACTACCTTCCATACCCCGTGGGGCACTTATGCTTATCACAAAATGCCCTTTGGATTGATTAACGCTGGTGCTACCTTTCAGAGAGCAATGGACATTGCTTTTAGAGGCTTAATCAATCATTTTGTAGTGGTCTACTTAGATGATGTGACCGTTTATTCTAAAAACAAAGATGATCATCTAGCTCACTTACGAGCCGTTCTGCTACGATGTCATAAATACGACATCTCCTTGAACCCCAAGAAGTCCATCTTTGCAGTAGAACAGGGTAAACTGCTAGGATTCATTATGTCTAGTGATGGAATGATTATTGACCTCGAGAGGACCCAAGTCATCGCTAAACGTCCCCCACGTACTTCCAAAAAATCCATGCAGTCTTTCCTAGGCCAGATTAATTTCGTGAGAAGATTCGTCCCTAGTTTCTTCGAAATGGTCAGGCCTCTCCAGAACCTGATTAAGAAAGACACCCAATATCGCTGGGGAACCACAGAAAACCAAGCTTTCAATGCTATAAAGAAAGCCATAATAGACACTCTGTCTCTCATGAGCCCTGATTTCTCTCAAGACTTTACACTCTATACTTTTGCCTCTGATCGTTCCTATGTCGTAGTCCTAACTCAGAAGAATTCCGAGAACAATGAAGTACCCATCGCTTTCATGAGCTCTTCTTTCAAAGGTGCTGAACTTAATTACCTAGCATTCGATTGGTAAGCCTACGCTGTTTTCAAAGCAGTTAAGCATTTTCGGTCTTATCTTTTGAAGTCAAGGACGAAGGTCATTGTCCCTTACCCTGTCGTTAGGAACTTGTTAGTGCAAAAGGAGTTAGGAGAGAAAAGAGCCAACTGGGTCACCTCCTTGCAGGAGTATGACTTAGAAATCACCCCAGCATGGATCGTGAGAGGCCAAGGGTTGTGTAAGTTGGTAGTTGATTTAGAAACCGAACCGCAAGAAGATAGTGATACGTCAAACCTAGAACAATGCGATCAAAGTTTGGTTTGTTGCACACAAAACCTAGTAAGTCCTTGGTACGATGATATTAGACACTACCTTCAACATGGATCAACACCCTGTCACCTTTACCCATCCAAAAGAAGAGCATTGAGACTAAATTCTTCCTCCTTTCATCTAGTTAACAGTATACTGTTTCGCCAGAATTTCGACGACGTATTGATGCGTTGTCTCGAAAAGGACGAAGCAGAGAAAGTTTTTCTTGAGTTGCATGCAGGAGAAGCTGGTGGTCACTTCGGTGGCAATACCACTGCTCATAAAGTTTTAAGAGCCAGTTACTACTAGCCCACGCTTTTTAGGGATGCCCATGCCTTGTGCCGTAAATGTATCATTTGTCAGAAAGCATCAGGGCAATTGCAAAAACCAGCTTTCCCCTTGCAACCCGTTTCAGTCGATTCTCCTTTCCAGCAATGGGGCCTTGATATCATTGGTCCTATTAACCCTCCATCCTCACAACAACACAAGTATATTGTGACAACCACTGATTACTTTACTCGATGGTCTGAAGCCGCCGTGCTAAGAACTGTTAACACAAGTCAGGTGATCGCTTTTCTGAACTCAAATATCATCACTCGTTTTGGTATCCCTGATTGTCTAGTCTTTGATAATGCTTCATACTTTTCTTCTCTTGAGATGAGTGAGTTCACCTTAGAGAAGGGAGTAAAGCTAAAGTATTCTGCTAGTTATTACCCCCAGGGCAATGGACTAGTAGAATCAAAAAACAAGAACTTGATCAAAATTATCAAGAGAACCGTGGTTGAAAATCACAAGAACTGGCACAATGCACTGCTTAATGCACTGTGGGATGATAGGGTAACACCCAAATCCGCTATAGGTAATTTCCCCTTTTTTCTCATTTACAGTAAAGAATCCATTCTGCCACCTCACATTCTTCTTCCTTCGCTCCAATTGTCACATAAAGTTCAAGAAGAAGATTGTCCCCCTTTAGAAAGCCGTATTAATGCTTTGATGAAGTTAGAAGAAGTAAGAACCCAAGCTAAGCATAAGCTAGACCAACATCAACAACTGATTAAAAGTTGGTTCAATTCTAATTCGACTTCTGATAGGAATTTTGAAGTAGGCGATCTCGTCTTAAAGTGGGACAAACCACACGAAGGGAAAGGTGAACACACCAAGTTTCAAAATTTGTGGCTTGGACCATTTTTGATTGCTGAATAGTTGGGTCCTAGTTCCTTTCGATTGCAGAATCTTGAAGGGAAACTTGACACCTATCCGGTGAATGGCCAAGCCATGAAAAGATACTTTGCTTGATTTCCACCCTTGTATATTATGTCAATATTTCCTTTTGTTTTTATTTTTGTCTTTATTTTCGTTTTTTGGTTTTGATTTGAATGATCAGTTTTTTGTGTTTTTAAAACATGTGCATAATTGTGCGCTAAGCCATTCAGACAAAGACCATGTGAAAATTTCTTCGCTAAAATAACTTCTGAAAGGTTGTACAAACATTAGTGATATATTTCTAAAAAATGATATTTATGTTGGAAAATTTTGTTGTTTGAAAGAAGCTACTAAGTTCAATCTCTGAGTGAAGATTGTCATGATCATCTTTATCTTTTTACGCAGTCCCTTTTACGTAAAGGAATGACTCAAAGGGGATGTCTCCCTGTCATAGTAAGTTGTTTTAGAAATAAAATATTTCTGGAGCTGAATAAAGGACAGTATTAAAAAATTCTGATGAGGTCTAAAAAATATGATAAAATATCAAGATTTTTCAGCGTCACCCCGCTCAGCTATATATAAAGAAAAACAAAATAAAATGTTAATAAGAGCTGTGGGAAGTGTTTGTAAACCCGCCGGGATACTGAACAGGTCCGCTGGCAGCGGGTAAATGCAAGCATGGCGCCAAGACAACTTCACTGGGGCACTGAACAGGCCTGCTGGCAGCAAAGCAATGTCAGGTAAATAAAAATATAAAAAAATTATAAGAAACCTCTTTTAAGGTCCTTTATTCTGATCTAGAACTTCTTGACAGGATACAGACGTCCGAGTGGGTTAAATGGAAACCCTGTCGAGGCTATGGATGCATGTTGGCAGTAGTGGCCATGCCAACAGTATCGAAGATTTTATCATAAAAATCATGACTTACTGATCTCAAGATTGTTACTAGTTCGCATATTTTAAAACATCGTTGGAAAAGACGGTAAATGATGATGTTTGTACGAATTTTTGGTTGTTGTTTTTGAGTTGAATTTTTTCTGCTGTCCTAATCTGAATTTGTTTCTTTCAACAGAGATAACTGATTCTCCTAGTGTGTCGCCATTGTTGGCAGCCAATTCAATTTTTTTTAATTGTCCTAAAAGTTGCCTACACCTATGTCTCTTGAACTTCAAATTTCTGTCTCATTTTGCAAACAGAAGACATTTTTATTTCATGCGACATTTGCAAATTGGTTTCGATTCAGTTTTCACGACTGAAAGCGTGAAAACTCCTCCATCGTTATTTGGACTGTCATGATCTTCCCATTCTGAAAGGCACTTACCTTTGGTTTGCTATTAAGTGGCTGGAATGACTTTCAAACTATGTCCATTTACCTACTTTACTTTGATTGTGCAACTTGATTTTTATTTAATTGATGAGGCATTGAGCATGTTAGGTTATGGGTTATATTTGATTTCCTAAGGGTCATGGTTGATTTTGTTTTATGTGATGCGATCCTTACTTTCATAAGTTCTTGGCTTATCGATTTCATAAAGTCATTAGACACAATGTTTTATAAACTTTGATTATACTTTATGCAACAAGCACATGGTCAACATATGAGTTTCGATTTCATATTGAATGGAAATAATTTGAAGTTATGAAATCACACATTGGTTAAACTCTTGGTTTTGATTTAATGGTTTGAATGATTACATGGCACATATTAACTTTGGGTTTGATTCTATATTGAATGTTTGTGGTTTCAAACGATACAATGGTGCCTTGGTATCACTATCCACCGTTTAAATCCTTGTGTTAACCGATTAATGTGGTTTGAGTGATGTCATAATTGATGGAACATTGTTGTACTCAACCATTAATGTTTTGCATGGCAGTGAACTAACCCACCACCTTCGCACGCGCATATTGATTTTCATCCCCTTTGAGTGCTTGCAGCTGTTAGTCCTATCGATTTTTGCTTCTGTGTATTGTGTGTTTAATCCAAACCCTACCATGATGCCCGCACCATGGCTCCAGTCGTAAGGGCTGAACCCAATGGTGGCCAAGCATTGTTAATGTGCGATGGTGCTTACAGCGACCTTGAGAAATTCGGCTGGCTCCCGTTCATACGAAAGTTTGATGGCTTTAACCCTGGTGTGGCTCGGCAATTCGCGTTAACTTTTGATGGCTGCCGAGACAAGGTTGGGGATGTGCAGTTGGAAATTGAGGAGCAGTTTCTCAGTTTGGCTACCGGTCTGCCTGCTATCGGACAAAAATGGTCAAAAAATTGCAAAGTGGAAGATGTCCCCTGGACATTATTCTTCCAGTCACGAAGAGTGAATTCCTATGACAAGGGTTTGCCCGTTAATATGCTAAAGAAACGATGGCATGACCTCCTGATGATAACTAAACAATTCATCACTTGCAAGGGCAGGTATGGTTTCGTTTTCTTGTACCATGTTCGGCTACTTATGGTTTTCATGGGCTATGAACTTAATATGCCTTATTACTTGCATAGGAGTCTGTTTAAAATGTCTAATTGGTATAAACGTAACCAAGCCGATGGCAGCTTGTTTCATTTTGGGTTAATTAAAATGCTTGTGGTCTATAAGTTGGGGTTACACCGAGACTGTTGGGAGGATTTTCTTAAACACAACAATTTTTGTGACTCAAGCCCACCACAGGTTGATAAGCCTATGGTAAGCGAGAGTAAATCAGTACCCCCTGTGCCTTACAATGTTCTGTTGCCCAAACCCCTACCCGATTCACCTATTGACCTACCCGGTTCTGTGGTTAGTCATGTAGAAACTGCGAAACCCGTGGCTAAAAGGCCTAAATCCAAACCCACTGCCAATTGTAAAGGCAAGAAAAATGCCCGGTTAATCTCTCGCATGGCAAGAAACAAACCGAAAGCACCTATCAACCCCGACCCTATTATGGTGAGTAAAGATTCTGACTTGAAGATTGAACGTTACCTCGCAAGTGAGTATCCCTATTCAGAAGGTCTATGTGATAAATCTGCGTATGATTTTGTGAAGAACCTACCACCTTGCTTGCAAGATGACCCTAATTTTACAGGCATCAAAATGTCATGTGAAACCCCTAGTGACTCATCTAAACCCCCTTCTGTCCTAGCCGAACCAGCTGCTCCACCATGAAATCAGTGTAGCTCATGGTTGGAAAGGTATTACCTCGATGTGCCAATGCTAAAGTCCAGAATTCATGCTCTGGAGGATCAAGTTGCAAGGCTCACCAGTCAAAAGGTGAAGATGTCATCCACTAATAAGAAACAGCGAACAACAGGTTCGATTTTGTTTAAGAACGTGGAGTCGGCTACAACAGTCGTCAATTCAAAGTTGGCGTAGCTCGAATAGCCTCACTGGTATGACTTCCACCTATTTATATGACATATTTATAAACTTTGTTTACACCATGAATCTGCTCTGTCACACAAGCATGCACTATGGTATATAATCTTTTTTTGATAAATCAATTTTCATTATCGTTTAAATTTTGATTGGATTTGGTTTTGATTCAAGTGATCGCGAGATAAGATTTGATTTGTTTTAATTTGGATTCACTTCAATCAAATACTCTGTTGATAATCTAAGTTGTTAACGTGTTTTCTAAACACAGGATGTTACTGGTATTGCAATTTTGAACACAATCATTGGTTCGATTTGAATTGGTTATATTTTATGCGATATGGTTGGCAAGTGGATTAACTATTTTAATTTTATATTCCATGTCTTTCGACCAATTTGAATACTATTCTGTTAATGCATAACCAGATTGCAACTGGTCGATTCACATTGTTTGACCATTTCGATTCACATATTGTTTTTGATTACGCCTAGCATTACGATTCGTTTCTATAATTAACTCAGTAAAGATTTGTGTCGATTATTGCCTAGTTTATACTGTGGATTCTTTTGATCCTGTCTGTTGACTGTGTGGTGATCCATCACGAAAATCGTTGGGTCAATACTCATTGAGTATGATTTCATTTGATTACAATCGAAACGGTTTACCTATGATATCAATCTATTGCTATGACTATAACGAGTCAATGATGGTTCCGATTGTTATTTTGGTCATATCTGTTAACTGTGTAATACTCAGCGACCGAAGTCTATGGCAAAGATTGTGGATGCTGTTATGCATGTTTCGTTTTGACTATAATCGTAACAGTTTGGTATTTGATTAAAACAATATGAATTTTTTGTGCAGCTGTGACCAATCGGTTATGATTGTGTTCGATTGTAACTATATCGATTTTGATTACATCTTGATTTACTTGTAATTGCGTTTGGATATGAAACAGCGTGGTTATTATTTGACCCGATTTTATGGCAATTAAAAAAGCAGAGCATTCTTATTCTGTTTTGATTGCTTCTTTTTCGATTTAGTTTGATTTGAATGATGAATTTTCTAGAACCATTAGCAATTCATTTTTTAATGTTTATTAAAATTAAATTGGATTGAATTATTCTGAAAAGATTTGATTTGATTTCTATCTGATCCTGTGTGCTATCTTAGACTAGCTACAGAATCAGATGATTCTGTAGCTAAGTCTGTAGGATCAATTTTTCATTATTTTGTTATTGAAATGTTTCTCTAATTTGATATTTGTGTTCTATTGCAGGTAAATTCGAATTTACAGTTGAGTTTATGGGCAGTTAGGGGATAGAATTGGACTCATTCTTGAAGAGAATGACCTTGAAAAATACATAAAGTAAAATGTACCAGAACCTGAATAAGAAGCAGCCAAAGAGAAGTGCAAGAAGGATATGATTAAGGCTAAAAGAATAATTGTAGATTCCATTAAAGACCACTTGATCCCTCAAGTGTCTTCCAAGAATAATCCAAAATAAATGTTGGATGACTTAACCATAATGTATGAAGGAAAGAACATAAACCAGAAGATGAAATTGAGAGCCCAACTCAAGAATACAAAGATGCAGAAAGGAGAAACAATTCAAGACTATTTCTCCAGGGTTACTTAATTCAAGGAACAATTAGAAGAAATTGGAGTAGGGATGATTTTAAGGATGGAAATTTATTTTAAAATGTAGAAACCTTGGTGAATATAACTAATCCCTCATATGAAAACTATAAATGTTTCGCGATATTTTTGTAAAAATATTCAAATTGCTAAGGATTTTATATAGTTTGTATAAACTTTTGGTGATTTTTAAGGAAAAATAATTTTATCCTATAGAATTTGGGCAAATCATTTTTAGAATAGTGAATATTTTTTTGGGAAAAACCATGGAAAATTATCCCATGAGAAAAATTTAGCCACTAAAATCATCCATGAATTGGAGACAAATTAGATTAAGATGAAATCATAATGGAAACTCTTAATGGTCTCACAAGACCTTGGGATTCCATCATCCAAACTATCTATGCAATAAAAAAGAAACTCCAATTTGACAGTCTATGGAAAGAATGTGTTCAAGAAGAAGCAAGAGTGGCCAACCAAGAAGCCATACTATTAAGGGACGAAGATAAAACCCTAGCTACTCATGCTAAAGAAGGAAATAAAAGGTATAATTTCCAAAGGGAGAAAAATATTCATAAAGAATCTCCCTCTCCAAAGAGATTCACCCACCTTCATAAAGAATCTCACTCTCCAAAGAGATTCTAGAAATATCATAAGGGTCAAAGAAAGGGAAAAGACTTCTCCTCTTATCAATGTTATCATTATGATAAGGTAGGACACATTGATAAGAATTGTCATGATAGAAAGGAAGAATACAAGAAGCGAAATAACAAAAGACATCATGCCCATGCAGTTGAAGATGATGAGCCACCCACGGAGGTGAATAAAGAAGAACTTGAATATTATGTTTTGTTTTCCTCCCTCTCAGGATCCGTGACACCTGGAGAGGATACTTGGATCATAGATAGCGGTGCCTCTAATCAAATTATAGGATATAAAGATATTCTCCCTAGCCTTACAGAAAATGGCTTCCCCCATAAAGTTTCACTCGAAGATGATTATCAATATCCTATCAAAGGAATGGGAGAATCCACCTACAAACTAGATTCAGAAATTACGATGAGAATGAAAGATGTACTCTATGTACCATGTTTGAAAAATAACCTACTCTCTATATAATCCCTAGATAGGAAAGGTTTTAGGGTTGCATTCATACATGGTGAAGTTCTTATGTGGCCTAAAGGAAAAGCTATAGAAGATGCAGTTGTTATTGGAACAAAAGAAGGAGGTTTTTACAAGTTAAAATGTCACTCAGATGTAGCCTTAACTCACTCTGAAATTCCTTATGAACTATGGCATAGAATACTATCTCACATCAACTACAAAGCCTTACAATATGTAATAAACGTAGTTACAGGTTTACCATAATTTAAGGTTGATCATGAAGGTGTAAGCAAGGGATGTTCATAAGAAAAGAACATAAAGAATCATTTCCCAAAGAGAAATAGTAAAGCAAAAGGAATCTTGTAGCTCATCCACTCATATGCATGCGGTCCAATGCCATCAACCTCTATAAGAGAGTATGTATACTATGTATCATTTATTGATGATTACTCTTGTAAGACTTGGGTTTATTTATTGAAATCAAAAGATGAAGTACTCGGAAAGTTCGAGTAATTCAAAGCCATGGTAGAAAACCTCTCTGAAAGAAAAATCAAGATGCTCAGGTCAGATAACGGAGGAGAGTACACCTCAAATGAGTTTGGAAGATTTTGCAGAGATGTTGAGATTAAGAGGGAGCTCACCACTCCCTATAATCATCAACAAAATGGTGTAGCAAAAATAAAGAATAGAACAATTATGGAAGCAATAAAGACTATGATTCACAATCAAGATCTTCCAATGCACTTATGGGCTGAAGTAGAAAGAACAATAGTTTATGTCCAAAACAAGTTATTTCATAGTGCACTTGGAGTCAAAACCCCTGAAGAAATGTTCTCCAGAAAGAGGCCATAAGTAAGCCATCTAAAAATATTTGGTTGTTCAGTGTTTGTACACATTCTGAAAGAAGGGAGAACCAAGTTGGACCCTTCAGTAAAGATGAGAATATTTGTTGGATATTGTGACGTCTCTAAGGCCTTCATAATTTACATACTAGGTTACCATCATATTGATATCAATAGAGATAGAACCTTTGATGAATATGCAACACTCAAAATATAAAGGAAATTCCATCTTGAAGAAGTATATGAAGAAGAACTTATAGCTCCCATAGTTGCAAAACCAATGAAGGAAGTTACAATTACCCTTGATGATGAGATTCCAAAAGATAATGATATGAGGGAATCTCGAGAACCTCCCTAGATGTTGATCTCTCAAAAGAGAAAGCCATCTTGGGAAAGTGAACTTATTCAATATGCAGAGAATTATGGTTCCTAGGAAGGAACCATGAGACAAAGAAAGAAACCTAAGCCATTCTCTAGTTATATGGATTTGATGTGTGATCTCATAGAAAAGGAACCTACTTGCTTTGAAGAATCCATTCAGAAGAAAGAATGGGTGGATTCCATGATAGAAGAATACTTGTCCATTATAAAGATCGATGTATGGGAAGTAGTTCCTAGACTAAAGAACAAATATGTGGTATCTTCCAAGTGGATATACAAGATAAAACATGCAACAGATAGAAGTATTGAAAAACATAAAGAAATATTTGTGGCTCGTGGTTTTATCAAAAGGAAGTATTGATTATGAAGAGACATTTGTTCCTGTTGCGAGATACACTTCTATCAAAACCAGCATAGCTCTTGCAAACAAGATGAAGTGGAAGTTACACCAGATGGAAGTGAAAACATCCTTCTTAAATGTTGTTATTGAAGAAGAAGTGTATATAGAACAACCACAAGGGTTTGAAGTTGAATATAGAAAGACTCATGTCTGTAGGTTGAAGAAATATATGTACGGGTTAAAGCAGGCTCCTAGAGCTTGGTATGGTTGAATTGATACTTCCCTGATGAACTTGGGCTTTACCAAGAGTAAAGTTGATTCTAAACATTACTTCAAGGTTATTGATGCAGGAGCATCACTCCATCTCAGCACATGCCAGTCAATTAACATGCATGGTGTGCATTCAAGGAAGGGAGAGGCGTTTTCCTCTCATTTTTCCTCGAGAATCAAAAGTGTGATCCAGGCATTTAATGATGACAAGTTGGAAGAACCAAAGTGTGCCTTCGCACAGGCTGACAATAAGGTAACCATTAAGTGGTTAATGGTAGGAGGGATCTGGATCTGATTTGGAGCAGATTTCCATCATTGTAATTTTCCTCAGTAGTCAGGCATTTTTGAATGGTGATTTGACACCACTAGTTTAGCTTGCGAGGGAAGCTCGTCGAGCCCCTCTTATATAAATATTTGTATTATATGCCTGATAGTTGTTGCTGAAGTTTGAGGAAATTTCATTATAAGCCAAGTTAAAGGAGGTTAGCTAAGATAGAGTTATCCAGGAGAAGAAAGGCATAGGATATAGGGAGGAAATACAGAGATTCGAGACATAGTTGTAGCTTGGACTCCACTATTGTAATTTGACTTTCCACCATTAATAGAAAATGGCAGTTTTTACTGTTTTCAATTTCCGTGTAATGGGTGTTGTGTTATGAGTGTCATTTGTATGCATTTGATTTGTAGATGAATGTTAGACAGCATCTGCAGGGATAGATATACAAATTTATATCCGTGAGTATGTTGGATTAGGTCTCATTCTCTAGGATAAGTGTAAGGAGTGCACGACAGAGTGTGGAAACTCTATGAGCTGATGCAAGGAGTGTGGGTCTGAACTCAATGGAGTCAGAAGAGAAGCTGCCAGGAGGGCGCATCGAAATAATTCACAGACTCAGGAAGAAATTTCAAGGTGGTTAAGTACCTAGGAAGGAAAGACTGTGCAAGAGGAGACACAGTCCATAGTTATTGAAAACTCTGAAGCACTCTGCTAGGAGACCATTGAGATGGAGTGAATACGTGCACAAGCAACACAATTGGAAGTATTGGAATCCTTAAGAGAATCCCAGAATTGCTAAACTTTCTGAGGAAGGGAGGATTTGTGAGAGTCCATTGAAAAAAGAAAGGAGATGCCTTAAACCCTTCTAAAAGCTAAGGGAGAAGTTGTCGAAGAGATGAGATGAGCGTAAGGAGTGCACCGAGGAGATTGTAAGTCCATATTAAAAATCTTAGGAGAGAGAGTGATACTATGCCAGGAGGGAAGGAGAATGTCCACTAGAGGATGTAGAGGAACTGGGAACCTTGGAGGTTTTTGAGCCAAGCAAAGTCACAGAAGAGTCTGCGTAGAAATCGCCAAGGAGTGCAAAAGAAGTTCGAGAATAGCCTAAGTCTTGAAGGAGGAACTTGCGCTAATTTTGAAAATAAATCGAGGACTCACCGAAGTCTCGAAGACAGTGAAATTGTCAATCATCGGAAGAGACAGGTGGAAAAATGTCGAGAGGTTCGGGAGCAGGAACTTTAGAAGGTTTGCTAAGAGAAAACAAGGATCTTTGCGAAGTTGTGAAGAGCGATTTGAATCCAACCCATTAGATATAGAAGGACACATGGAAGAGATCTACATATTTTGGAGGAGTAACCCTTTGAAGAAAATTCAAGGAGGAGAAAACCTGAAGAGCTGAGAGATGAAGTAATCTTGGTCATCCATTGAGTTAGGATGTGTGGTGAGAAATCAACACTTCATTGATTCACATGTTGGGAAGGAAGGAGTTGAAAGAAGAGAGGACTCGTGAAGTCTGAACTCGTGAGTTGATCATAGTCGTTGATCGCAAGGAGAATGTGGACCGTAGATTTGATCTAGAAGAATTGTCGATTCGGGAATAGGGAAAAAGGGAGCAAGAAGATCACGATAGTTCCAAAGTGAGGAGTCACGAAGGGAGCTGCCCCACTATCGTATTCCATGGTCACATCAAATAGGGAGTCAAGCATATAGAGCTAGCATCATTAACATTAAGATTTAGAAAACGCTAAGGACATGGTCCGCAGGTGCCACACAACCTGTGTTGAGAAAGTAAAGGGTATGTGTCAACTTATAGTGGTTCCATCGGGAGCTCGACGAACCATCCAGTTCGGAAACTTGAACAATCCTAGACCAAGAGCTCGAGTCATCCCTAAAGGAGAGTAGATGGGAGGTTGACACCAGGTGGTATCAGAGCTAATGCAGAATTGAATTCTGTAAGCAAGAAGGACAAAGTGTGATGCTCTGTTGAAGCTATTGCAAGGTATGTAGGAGGTGTTAAACAACCAGGTGGGTTGTAGGTGAAGAAATATGGCTATTGGAAGTCATGAGAATGGTCAAGGGAGAGTATGTCTGTAGAAAAAACAAAGCAGATATAGACAAGGAACTCAGTGAAATCCGAGCCCAGATGGAGACATTATCATTCAATATGCAGCAAGAGGAAAATATGAATTTGAGGTATGAATGGCCTTTGAAGAGAACAACTGAATGGCCTGTTCAGAATTTGTTGACCAAAGGGAAGAAAAATATGTTAAAAATATGGATCATGCATGTTGAAAACCTCAGTGACAAGGGAAGGAGATCATACAAAGGTCTCATAGGTTGTCAGGTGGGAAATGAGAAGGGATCAGTGGATCTCATAGACTTTCGGGTGGACAGAGGAGACATCCCAATTTTCCAAGTGGGAAAGGGAGAAGATATGATCTCAATCAAGAGTTTGCATTAGCAAGGGGAGTTAACAGATGAAGAGGAGGCAGAAGAAAGACCTCGCTCAGATGAGGATTCACGTGAAATTGTGAGTCGCGTGAATGAAGATGATGAAAAGTTGAAAACTTCCGCCATTAAGGAGAAGGATTAGAGGAGCGTTATGATCATTGGGGGAGTCAAGATATTCCTACCAAGTAGCCAAGGAGAGGTTAACACCTACATTGCAATTGCTAGAGAAGGACAGGAAGCTGAGACTGTCGTGAAGGAGGGGATGCAGATACTGAGATCTGTCCCAATCCAGGAGTGCCTAATTGAGTTGCTTGCTCAGTGGGAATTAGAGTTAAAGGCACTGGAGGATTGGTTGGGAAATCCAGGACCAGAAGGTTGCTACCAAGAGATAGCCATGACAGAGGAGACACACCAACATGAGTTGCAACTAGAGGAAGCTGGACAAGAACAAGTCAAAGAACTAAAAAGAGTCAATCTGTTAGAAGTAATAAATGAGCTGAAGCCTAGTGATGAGGAGACTACAAGAGTCGAGGCTATAGAAGAGTGGCAAGATAAGGCCACAAGAGATGAAGAATATAACATGGGAGATCAGTGTGATTTACCCAAAGGAAAGCAAGAAGTGTTACACATTATTTTCGTCATCCCTATGATCGTTAATGATGTAAACCTATCTATTGCCTTTAGAGGGGTCACAGTGGCCTGAGTTCCTGAAGAGAGAAGGAAGAAGAACTTTTCCTGAGAAAAGAAGTTGCATTTTCCTATGAAAAAAACCTTATAAAGAGAAATTTCCGCAGGTTGCTATATAGGCAGGGTGCGGGAATGACAAATTCCCGCAGGTTTCTATATAGCCAGGGTGCGAACTTTCCGCAGGTTGCTATATAGCTAGGGTGCGGAAATTCCAGCACGTGGGAAAAACGTACGGTTTCTCAAATTTTCTAGAAGGAGAAGCTTCTTGGGTGAGGTGGCATCCGAACGGTTTGGAT
>ML777234.1:1445756-1469112 GCA_009831015.1 Picea engelmannii
TCAAGATAGATTGTGAGTAGCTATCAGATCTATGGTTTCAGAATCCTTGGAGCAAGAAGTGTGTGGGGAACGAAGGACAGTTGGAAGGGATCTTACGACATCAAGGCAATGGTTGTAATCTCTCTTTCACATTTAATATGATACAGTGATATATTTCTTTCCCATAAAGTGAGATCTACTTTATTACATGATTCCTTGATCACATGTATAGTCTAGGGTTTTGAATATATTATTGTCTTTGCTGTGATTGGTTTGTGTTGTTGTGATTGGACGACGCAAGAGCATCGTAGCAGAGCGAGGATCAACAGAGATAAGGAGAGCTTTTATAAAGTAAGTACATCATCCTTTTTCTCTTGTCCATTCAATACTTTAGATTTAGGGAAAGCGGTATATTCTGTCACGTTTTTTTCCAGATCCAGGTGGATCTGGGGAGATCGGTTTGTGTCCGCACTTACGGATTTATACATAAACAAGAAGTGCAGCGAGCTAGTCTGTAAGAGGATAGCTAGCCAATGGAGTAGTTGGACAAAGTGATTGAGGAGATAAGGAAGATGATGTTGAGGTCATCAACAGAAGAGGTCAGCAAGGAGAAGATGAATAGAAAGGAACCTACACGAGCAATGGGGATGGTGCAGTAGCAGAAACAATGATGCAGAGGAGCCAAGAGACAGCTCGAAGAAAATGTTTGGGATCCAGGTGGATTTCAACTACGCTGGGAAGCTCATGAGCAAGAGATCATGATTTTCGTAGCCGTGGATTAACACGCATGGTGTGAATTCAAGGAAGAGAGAGGTTTCATCCTCTCATTTTCCCTCGAGAATCAAAAGCATGATCCATGAATTTAATGATGACAAGGTGGAGGATCCAAAGTGTGCCTTCGCACAGGCTGAAGATAAGGTCACCATTAAGTGGTTAATGTTAGGAGGGACCTACATCTGATTTGGAGAAGATTTCCATCACTTTAATTTTCCTCGATAGTCAGACATTTTTGAATGGTGATTTGACACCACTAGTTTATCTTGCGAGGGAATCTCGTCGAGCCCCTCTTGTATAAATGTTTGTATTATTGTTGGGTATGTGTTATATTCTTTGCATGTGTGTGTGTCGACGCATCAGATTTGACAACTGCATCTGACGATCCCTCGTAGCAATACTCTTTTCATGTCATGTGCATTGGGTGCTTTCCTAGGGGGGGTCCCAAGGGGGGTAGGTATGCCCCCCCCTGGTTACGTGCAGTGCCCCAAATTTTTTTTTGGGCGGTTTTTGTTATTTTTAGCGGTTTACTAAATTAATATCAGTTTTAGGGATTAGGGCTTTGGTATCTATGGAATACCTAAAAACATTGTATATATTGTATAGTGAATGGTGAAATTCGATATAATGAATATAAGAAAGGTTTTCCGATTTTGTGTACTCTGTGTATCAACCATTGATTAAATTAGGTTTTGCTTAAGAATCTATATGCATTTCTTTACTTCACAGGTTTAAAACTTACATGTGGTATCAAAGCTCATTTTTGGCTTCAGAAGGATGCCTTTGTTGTTGAGGGTTTGGCTTGGTCTTCATAGATCAAGTTTGTCTTGGGTCTGTGATAAACTTGGGTTTAGTGGGAGCTTTTGCAGTGGTGATTTGAGTGCAAAAAGAGGAATGGTGAGTTCTTCTAGAATCAATATAGAGAAGTTCAACGGTAAAAAATTTGATCTATGCAAGTTGAAGATGGAGGAACTTCTTGTAGACAAAGAACAATGGATCGTTGTGGATCCTAGTACACAACCTACTGGTACACAGCCTACTGGCACACAGATGACTGGTACACAAACTACTAGTGCACAAACTACTAGTACACCACCTACTTGTATGTCGAAGGAAGGTTGGGAGAAGTTGGAAAAAATAGCAAGGAGTACTATTTGACTCTGCCTGGAAGATTCAGTGTTGTTGAATGTCTTAGGAGAATCTACAGCCATGGAACTATGGGATAAGTTGGGGAATTTGTGTCAATCAAAGTCCCTGGTAAACAAGATTTTTCTTCGAAAGAAGCTGTATCATCTTAGGATGGAAGATGGATATTCTGTGACAGAACTTCTAAATGCCTTTAATACTCTAGTAAGCCAACTTGGATCTATTAATATTATGATTGCAGAAGAAGATAAGTGTATTACTTTGTTATGTTCTTTGCTAGACTCTTGGGATAATATGGGTGTAGCAATAGGTAGTACCACTCAATCTACACTGAAGTATGATGATGTAGTTGCATCCTTGTTATCTGAAGAGATGAGGCAAAAAATCATGGACGGTCACAACATAGATTCTTTATTTGTAAGAGGGTGTACCCAAGAAAGGAACCCTGGTAAGCCTTCGGGGTGGAGATCTAAATCTACAGGTAGATCTAAGTCTCTAAGAAAATATTTGAGGAAATGCTGGAAGTGTGGTAAAACAGGGAATTATAAGAAAGATTGCAAGTCTAAGAAGGTTGAAAAACAAAAGGTATCTGATAGTACCTCTTTCACAGAGGAGAAAACCTTCACTAAAGAAGGAGGTGATGTTTACATGGAATCTACAAGTACACATGCAGACCGTGATGTATGGTTGATCGACTCAGGTGCATCATACCATATGAATCCTCACAGGGAGTGGTTCTCTGAATATGAAAAATATGATGGTGGTGATGTATTCCTAGGAGATGACTCGACAGCAAAAATCTTGGGACGTGGAAGAGTTAAGATGCTGCTAAAAGATGGAAGGATTAGAACTCTCCCTGGGGTTTTGCACATTCCAAAAATAGCTAGGAGATTAATATCTATAAGCAAGATGGAAGATGCAGGAGTGGATACTGTATTTGGAAAGGGCACTTGCAAGATGGACCATGGTACAAGGAGCAATGGTGTTGATGAGGGGAGATCGGTGTGGAACTCTGTACTAGTTGTTGGGAAGCACTTATACTAATGGGTGTAACAATTATGTTGTCCCTGAGTAGAGAAATGAAGTAGACAAGACCAATATTATCCTAGAAAATAAGACCATGTTGTGGCATCAAAGACTGGGCATATTGGACAAAAGGGCCTTCGAACACTACACAGTAAAGGCATGGCTGAAGGTATGTCTAATTGCACTCTGGATTTTGATTTCTATGAACATTTCATATGTGGTAAACATAATCAAGTAAGATTCCCATCTGGCGCTACAAGAGCAAAGAGGATCTTAGAGTTGATACACAGTGATGTTTTTGGACCTATTCATGTTCCATCCCTAGGTAAATCTGTGTATTATGTTTCATTCATAGATGATTTTTAAAGAAACACATGGATTTATTTTCTTAGAATGAAATCTGAGGTATTTGATAAATTTAAAGTATTTAAGGCTCTAGTAGAAGATCATACAAAGAAGAAAATAAAGTATTGAGAACAGATAATGGTGGAGAATTCTGTGGAAATGAATTCAAAGAATTATGTAAGAAGTGTGGTATAGCAAGGCAGAAGATTACTTCATACACTCCTCAGCAGAATGGAGTTGCATAAAGGATGAATAGGACACTGATGGAAAAATCAAGGAGCATGCTCAGCGGTGCTGAGTTAGGACAAGAATTCTAGGTAGAGGCAGTGGGTACATCATGTTACCTGGTCAATCGATCACCTTCATCAACATTGGATGATAAAACTCCACACAAGGTATGGTCTGGAAATAAACCCTCTCTTCAACATATTAGAGTGTTTGGTTGTGATGCTTATGTACATGTTCCAAAGGAAAATAGAAGTAAGCTGGATAAAAAGGCTGAAAAGTGTATCCTTATTGGTTAGAAAGATAGTGTGAAAGGTTATAAGATTTGGAACCCAGAAACCAAGAAGACTGTTTACAGTCGAGATGTTGTTTTCAAAGAGGTAAAAGATGTGTCCAAAAAAGAATTCCTACCAACACAAGATGAACCTGAGAAAATAGAGCTTGAGTTGGATGCTGCAAAATCTGAATCATTTGAAGAAGAGGAAGCAGAAGAAGAAGAAGAAGAAGAACCTCATACCCCAGTATTGAGGAGATCAATGAGAGATAGAAGGAAACCAGAAAGGTATAGTCCACTTGATTTTCGTTCCAATTTTTCTTTATCTATTACTGATGATGATCCCAGAACTGTCAAGGAAGCAGTGAATTCATAGGATAGTAAACTCTGGAAGAAGGCCATGGTTGAAGAAATGGATGCATTGGATAAGAATGAGGCTTGGGATATAGTTGAGTTTCTAGCTGGAAGAAAATCGGTTGGTAGAAAATGGTTGTTCAAGAAGAAGTTTAATGCACAAGGTAAAGTGGAGAAATACAAAGCTCGGTTAGTAGAAAAAGGTTATTCCCAGGTAGAGGGAATTGACTTTGGTGAGATTTTTTCTCTTGTTTCTAAGTTAACTTCTATTAGATTTCTTTTATCTATTGCTGCTACTTTTGATATTGAAGTGGAATAGATGGATGTGAAGACAACATTCCTACATGGGGATCTGGAAGAAGAAATCTACATGAAACAGCCAGAAGGCTTTGTAGTGAAGGGAAAGAAAGAGTTGGTCTGCAAGCTAAAGAATTCACTATATGGTCTGAAGCAATCACCTAGGATGTGGTACCAAAAGATTGACACATACATCCTTGGATTGGGATTTGTGAGAAGTAGGGATGATCACTATGTATATTCCAAGCAGGTTGGTAATCACTTCATTTATGTAGTGTTGTATGTTGATGACATGTTGTTGGTAGGAAATAACATGGATGTTATCAAGGAGGTGAAATCACATCTATCCTCCAAATTTGACATGAAGGATCTTGGTGCTGCTAACTTCATTATGGGAATGGAGATTAAAAGAGATCGTGCAAATAAGAAAATCTGGTTGAATTAGAGAAAATATGTTGAGACGCTATTGTAGAGGTTTAATATGCATGGAAGTAAACTGGTCAAGGTTCCTATTTCTATAGGTGTAAATTTATCTGCAGATCAGTGTCCCAAGACACAAGAAGAAGAAGAGGACATGTCCCATGTTCCGTATGCTAGTGCAGTTGGCAGTTTGATGTATGCAATGGTCTATACTAGACTGTACATTGCACATGCAGTGGGAGTTTTGAGTAGGTATATGTCCAAACCAGGGAAGGAGCATTGGACAAAATTAAAGAGGGTCTTCAGGTATTTGCGTGGCACTACCAATTATGGATTGTGCTACCAAGGAAGACCAGGATTGGACAGAGTGGTGGACATACATGGCTTTGTTGATGCAGATTGGGATGGAGATATGGATCACAGAAGATCTACAAGTGGGTATGTGTTTAACCTATTTGGAGGAGAAATCAGTTGGATGAGTAAAAGACAGACTGTAGTGGCACTCTCAACTACAGAAGTTGAATACATGGCAGCCACTCATGCAAGCAAGGAAGTAGTATGGTTACAGAGATTGTGTTTAGGTATTGGGTTTGTATAACAAGTAGTGAGATTAGATTGTGACAGTCAGAGTGCAATCTTCCTGGCAAAGAACCCAGCTTATCATTTGAAGACAAAGCATATGGATGTTTAGTATCACTTTGTGAGAGACATGGTTGAGGAAAAGAAGGTGTTGCTGGAAAACGTTGACACTTTGAATAAAGTTGCAGATTCATTGACAAAGTCTGTAAGCACAAAAAATTTCTCTTGGTGTAGATTAACAATGGGAATTGATGCCATGGATTGTTGACTATATAATATTGGGACCCCTAGATGAAAAGAAAACAACAAGTGGGAGAATGTTGGGTATGTGTTATGTTCTTTGCATGTGTGTGTATGGGCACATCAGATTCGACCATTGTGTCTGACGATCCCTCGTAGTAGTGCTTTGTTCATGCCATGTGCGTCGGGTTCTTTCCTAGGGGGGTTCCAAGGGGGGGCAAGTATGCCCCCCCTGGTTACATGCAACATTCGGGGCAATGCTTCAAAAAAATTCTTTTGGGCCGTTTTTGCTATTTTTAGCGGTTTACTAAATTAATCTCGGTTTTAGGGATTAGGGTTTTGGTATCTATGGAATACCTAAAAACATTGTATATATTGTATAGTGAATGGTGAAATTCAAAATAATGAATATAAGAAAGGTTTTCCTGGTTGAGGGTTTCCGGTATAAAATCTTTATGTACTCTTTGTATGAGCCATTGATTAAATTTGGTTTTGCTTAAGAATCTATATGCATGGATTTACTTCACAGGTTTAAAACTTACAATTATATGCCTGATAGTGGCTGCTGAAGTTTGAGGAAATTTCATTGTAAGCCAAGTTAAAAGAGGTTAGGTAAGATAGAGTTAGCCAGGAGAATAAAGGCATAGGATATAGGGAGAAAATACAGAGAGCCAAGACTCAGTTGTATCTCAGACTCCACTATTGTAATTTGACATTCCACCATTAATAGAAAATCATAGTTTTTCCTGTTTTCAATTTTTGTGTAATGGGTGTTGTGTTATGAGTGTCATTTGTATGCATTTGAGTTGTATATGAATGTTAGAAATCCTCTCCACGGATAGAGATACATCTTTCTATCCATGAGTATGTTGGATTAGGTCTAATTCTCTAGGCTAAGTGTAAGGAGTGTGCGACAGAGTGTGGAAACTCTGTGAGCCAACGCAAGGAGTGTGGGTCTGAACTCAGTGGAGTCAGAAAAGAAGCTGCCAGGAGGGTGCACCAGGATAATTCATAGACTCAGGGAGAAATTTCAAGGTGGTTAAGTACCTTGGAAGGAAAGACTGTGCAAGGGGAGACATGGTCTAGAGTTACTGAACACTTTCATGCACTCTGCCAAGAGGGCGTTGAGTTGGAGTGAATACATGCACGGGAAACACGATTGGAAGTGTTGGAATCCCAGAATTGCAGAAAATTCTAACGAAGGAAGGCTTTGCGAGAGTGCATCAACAAAGGAAAGGAGATGCCTTAAACCCTTCTGAAACCTAAGGGATAAGCCATCGAAGAGTTGAGCCAAGTGCAAGGAGTGCGTTGAGGAGATTGTAAGTCCATCTTACAAGTATTAGGAGAGAGAGAGATACTATGCTAGGAGGGCAGGAGAAATTCCACTTGAGGACGTAGAGGAACTGGGAACCTTGGAGGTTTTCAAGCCGAGCAAAGTCGCAGAAGAGTCTGCGTAGAATTCTACAAGGAGTGGAGAAGAAGTTCGAGAATAGCCTGAGTCTCGAAGGAGGAACTTGCGCTAATTGTGAAAAGCAATTGAGGACTCGTCGAAGTCCCAAAGACAGTGAAATTGTCCATTTTTGGAGGAGACAGGTGGAAAAAGGTTGGGAGGTTCAGGAATGGGAACTTCGGAAGGTTTGCTGGGAGAAAACAAGGATCTTCGCGAAGAGCGATTTGAATCTAGGCTGTCAGATATGGAAGGACACATGGCAGAGATATACGTATTTTAGAGGAGGATCCCTTTGGATAAAAATCAAGGAGGAGAACACCCGAAGAGCTGAGAGTCGAAGTAATCTTGGTCATCCATTGAGAGAGGACATGTGGTGAGAAATCAACACTTCACTGATTCACATGTCGGGAAGGAAGGAGTTGAGAGAAGAGAGGAATCATGAAGTCTGAACTCACAAGTTGATCATAGTCGTTGATCGCAAGGAGAATGTGGACCGTAGATTTGGTCTCGAAGAATTGTCGATTCGGGAATTAGGAAAACAGGAGCAAGCAACTCATGATAGTTCAAAAGTACGAAGTCACGAAGGGAGCTAGCCCACGGTCATAGTCCATGTTCACATCGAAGAGGGATTCTATCATATAGAGCTAGCACTGTTGGCATTAAGATTTGGAAAATGCTAAGGAGGGGGTCTGCAGGTGCCACACAACCTGCGTTGAGAATGTAAAGGGCCTATGTCAAGTTAAAGTGGTTCCATCGGGAGCTGGATGAAACATCTGGTTTGGTGACTTGAACGATCCTAGACCAGGAGGTCGAGTCAACCCCGAAGGAGAGCAGAGGGGAGGTTGACGCGAAGTGGTATCAGAGCTAATTCATAATTGACTTCTGTAGGCAAGAAGGACAGAGTGTGATGCTCTGTTGAAGCTGTTGCAAGGTATGCAACAGGTGTTAAACAACCAGGTGGACTGTAGGTGAAGAAAGATGGTCGTTCGAAGTCATGAGAATGGTCAAGGGAGAGTTTGCCCATAGAAAATAAAAGTGGATATAGATAAGCAGCTCAGTGAAATCCAATCCCATATGGAGACGCTAGCATTAAATATGCAATAGGAGGCAAAGGTGCATTGGAGGTAAGAATGGCCTTTAAAGAGAATAACTAAATGGCCTGTTCAAAATATGTTGACTAGAAGGAAGCAACAGATGTTAAGAATATGGCTAAGGCATGCTGAAAACCTCAGTGATGAGGGAAGGAGATCTGATAGAGGTCCCATAGGTTGCCAGGTGGGCAATGAGAAGGGATCAGTGGATCTCATGGACTTCTAGGTGGGCAAAGTAGACATCCCAATTTGCCAAGTGGGCAAGGGAGAAGAGATGAGCTGAATCGAGAGTTTTTGTCTATAGGGGGAGTTGACATATGAAGAGGAGGTAGAATAAATACCTCGCTCAGATGAGGATTCACGTGAAATTGTGAGTCGCATGAATGAAGATGATGAGAAGTTGAAAACTTCTGCCATCAAGGAGAAGGATCAGAGGAGCGTTCTGGTCATTGGGGGAGTTGAGATATTCCTACCAAGTAGCCAATGAGAGGCTAACGCCGACATTGCAAATGCAACAGAAGGACAAAAATCTGAGATTGTCGTGAAGGAGGAGAAGTAGATACTGAGATCTATCCCAATCGAGGAGAACCCAATTGAGTTGCTCGCTCAGAGGGAATGAGAGTTAAAGGAACTGGAGGTTTGGTTGGGAAATCTAGGACTAGAAGGTGGCTACCAAGATATAGTCATGCCAGAGGAGACACATTAGCATGAGTTGTAGCTAGAGGAAGCTAGACAAGAACCAGCCTAAGAACTGTCAGGAGTCAATCTGTCAAAAGTAATAATTAGGCCGAAGCCAGGGATGATTTTAGTGGCTAAATTTTGCTCATGGGCTAACTTTCCATGGTTTTTCCAAAAACAAGATTCACTAATTTAAAAATTATTCGCCCAATTTCTATAGGATAAAATTATTTTACCTTAAAAATCGCCAAACGTTTATAAACACTATATAAAATCCTTAGAAATTTGAATATTTGTACAAAAATATCGCCAATCATTTATAGTTGGCATATGAAGGATTAGTAAGATTTGCCAAGGTTTCTACATTTTAAAATAAATTTCCATCCTTAAAATCATTCCTAGCCAAAGCCCAATGAAGAGGAGACTGCAGGAGTGAAGGATGCAATAGAGTGAAAAGCTAAGGCCACAAGAGACAAAGAAGATAACATGGGAGATTAGTGTGATTTACCCAGAAGCAAGGAAGAAGTGGAGTGAGTTAGTCTGTAAGAGGATAGCCGGCCGATGGAGCAGAGGGACAAAGTGATTTAGGAGATAAGGAAGTTGATGTCGAGGTCGGAAACAGAAGCAGTCAGCTAGGAGAAGATGAATAGAAAGGAACCTGCATGAGCAGTGAGGATGGTGTAGGAGAAGAAACGCCAACGCACAAGAGCCGAGAGACAACTCCAAGAAATTTTTTGGGATCTAGGTGGATTTCAACTGCACTGGGAAGCTCATGAGCAGGAGCTCATGATTTTCGTATCCATGGAGTATGATGCAAGAGCATTTCTCCACTTTAGCACAGACTAGTGGATTAACATGCATGGTGTGCATTCAAGGAAGGGAGAGGCGTCGTCCTCTCATTTTGCCTCGAGAATCAAAAGTGTGATCAAGGCATTTAATGATGACAAGCTGGAAGAGAGAAAGTGTGTGTTTTCATAGGCTGAAGATAAGGTTGACATTAAGTGGCTAATCGTAGGATGGATCTGCATCTGATTTGGAGTATATTTCCATCATTGTAATTTTTCTCAGTAGTCAGGCATTTTTGAATGGTGATTTGACACCACTAGTTTAGCTTGCGAGGGAAGCTCATCGAGCCCCTCTTGTATAAATCTTTGTATTATATGCATAATATTGGCTACTGAAGTTTAGGGAAATTTCATTGTAAGCCAACTTAAAGGAGGTTAGCTAAGATAGAGTTATCCAGGAGAATAAATGCATAGGATATAGGGAGAAAATAGAGAGAGTCGAGACTCAGTTCTAGCTCGGACTCCACTATTGTAATTTGACATTCCACCATTAATAGAAAATCGCAGTTTTTCCTATTTTCAATTTCCCTGTAATGGGTGATGTGTTATGAGTGTCATTTGTATGCATTTGAGTTGTAGATGAATGTTAGAAAGCATATGCAGGGATAGATATACAACTTTCTATCTGTGAGTATGTTGGATTAGGTCTTGTTCTCTAGGCTAAGTGCAAGTAGTGCGCAACAGAGTGTGAAAACTTTATTAGCCGACACAAGGTGTGTGCGACAGAGTGTGGAAACTCTGTGAACCAACGCAAGGAGTGCGGGTCTAAACTCAGTGGAGTCAGAAGAGAATCTTCTAGGAGGGCACACCAATATACTTCATAGACTCGGGGAGAAATTTCAAGGTGGTTAAGTACCTTGGAAGGAAAGATTGTGCAAGGGTAGACATGGTCCAAAGTTAATGAACACTCTAAAGCACTCTACCAAGAGGGAATTGAGTTGGATTGAAGACGTGCATGAGAAACACGATTGGAAGTGTTGGAATCCTTAAGAGAATCCCAAAATTACTGAACATTCTGAGGAAGGAAGGCTTTGCGAGAGTGCATCAACAAAGGAAAGGAGATGCCTTAAACCCTTTTGAAATCTAAGGGAGAAATCATCAAAGAGTTGAGACAAGTGTAAGGAGTGCACCGAGGAGACTATAATTCCATCTTACAAAGCTCAGGAGAGAGAGAGATACTCTACCAAGATTGCATGAGAAAGTCCACTGGATGACACAAAGAAACTGGGAACCTTGGAGGTTTTCGAGCCAAGAAAATTCGCAGAAGAGTCTACACAAAAATTTGCAAGGAGTGTAGAAGAAGTTTGATAATAGCCTAAGTCTCAAAGGAGGAACTTGCACTAATTGTGCAAAGCAATCAAGGAATCCCCAAAGTCCCGAAGATAGTGAAATCGTCCATTGTCGAAGGAGACAAGTGGAAAAAGGTTGAGAGGTTTGAGAACAGGAACTTCGGAAGGTTTGTCAGGAGAAAACAAGGATCTTCACGAAGTCGAAAAGAGCGATTTGAATCTAGGCCGTCGAATCTGGAAGGACACGTGGCATAGATCTACATATTTCATAGAAGGAACCCTACAGAGAAAATTCAAGGAGGAGAACACCCGAAGAGATGAGAGCCGAGGTAATCTTGGATGTGCATTGAGATAGGACGCGTGGCGAGAAATCGACACTTTGTTGATTCACACATTGGGAAGGAAGGAGTTAAGAGAAGAGAGGACTCATGAAGTCTGAACTCATGAGTTTCTCATAGTCGTTGATCGCAAGGAGAATGTGGACTGTAGATTTGGTCCCGAAGAATTATCGATTTAGGAATCGGGAAAAAAGGAGCAAGCAAATCACAATAGTTTGAAAGTACAGAGTTGAGAAGGGAACTAACCCATGGTCATATTCCATGGTCATATCAAAGAGGGAGTCTAACATATAGATATAGCACCATTGGCATTAATATTTGGAAAACACTAAGGAGGGGGTCCGCGGGTGCCACACAACCTGCGCTGAGAAGGTAAAGGGTCTGTGTCAAGTTAAAGTGGTTCCATTGGGAGCCCGACGAACCATCCGGTTTGACGACTTGAATGATCCTAGACTGGGAGGTTGATTCAGCCCCAAAGGAGAGCAGAGGGGAGGTTGACGCCAGTTATGAATGATGAAACAATTATATTTCTATTGTATGTGGATGAGTTATTCTTAACAGGAGAAGAAAATCTCATCACAGATTGTAATAAGAGGCTCTATGTAGAGTTTGAGATGGAAGACCTAGGCTTGGTGCATTATTTCTTAGTTCTTGAAGTTTGGTAGAGCCTAGAGAAGATCTTACTTAACCATGGGAAGTATGCAGTTGAAATAATGAAGAGGTTTTACATGTTGGAATGTAAAGCCATGAAAACACCCATGGAAACGAATTTGAAGCTCCTAGTTGATAATCTATTAGATTTGGTTGATGCTACTCTATATAGACACATTATTGGTTCATTGATGTATCTGACGAATACCAGGCCATATATATTCTTTGTTGTGAACACCTTGAGTCAGTATCTGGTAGATCCTAGATGTGTTCAGGTTTTATCTTTAAAGAATGTGATGAGATACCTTAAAGGTACGTTGGATTATCGTCTCTGTTATACTGGAGATCATGACTTCAAAATCTATGGTTATATTGATTCAGATTGGGATGGAAGTGCTTCTGATAGAAAGAGAACTTCAAGATGTTGTTTCAGTCTGGGGTCAGCCATGAATTCATGGAAAATCAAGAAGCAATTCAGTATTTCTCTCAGCACGACATAAGCATAATATATTGCAACATGTTCCGCCAGTTGTGAATCCATATAGCTTCAAAATTTGTTGACAGGTTTGTTCAATCTAGAGATGGAAGCCACCGTGATTCTATGTGATAACTAGAGTTGCATAAAGATGATGGATAACCCAATGTTCCATGATAAGTCAAATCACATAGAGATCCGGTATCAATACATTAATGATATGGTGTTGAGGGGAGTTATAAAGATCCAATATGTTGGCACATATGAACAGTTACAAATGTGTTGACCAAGCCTCTGTCTCGCATGAAGTTTGAGTACTTATGAGAAAATCTTGGTGTTGTCCGAAAGGAGCTCCCTCAAAAGGGGAGTGATGTTGACTATACTATAGTATCATGACCCTCCTTCATGTGGTTCTCCCTATCTGGCTTGTTTTCGTTTTGGCTTTTTTCATTTTTTTTGTTGTGGGGTGTTTCGGGTGTGTGGTCCGGTTAGTGGGTCGGTCCGTTAGGATTTTATATCCTAGGGGATTGATCATCCCTGGGAAGATACCGAAGGTCCAGTAAGGATGGTCTGTCAGAGCACCTGTCCATGTATATTCCAGTTGTGGTCAGTAGTGGTAGCTTCGTTAGGATTTTATATCCTATGGAATCTTATGATTCTTGGGAAGATCCTGAAGGGTTTGAAAGGATGGTCTGTCAGAGTACCATATGGTATCTTGTTGGGATTTTATATCCTAGGGAATATTATGATTCTTGGGAATATCCTGAATGTCCTATAAAGATGGTCTATCAGAGTACCACAAAATGTTGTTGTTTCACCTGCCTCATTCTATTTCCATATGATGATGTTGTTGTCTCAGCCTCGTGCTGATGATGTTGTTGCTTCAACCTTGTGTTGTTGATGATTTTGTATCAGCCTCATTTTGTTGATGATGTTGTATCATCCTCATGTTGTTGATGATGTTGTATCAACCTCGTGTTGTTGATGATGCTGTACTAGCCTCAGGTTGGTTATATTGTTGTTCTAGCTCTATGATAATTGATGTTGATGTTTCAACTTCATGTTGTTGTTGTTGTTGTTGATGATGATACTCCAATTCCATGTTGTGAACGATGATGATATTGATGATGAGGAAAAACTTGAAATTATTTGTAGATGTGCCAGTCAGTGTTCTAGATGATGATGATGATGATGCCCTCTCTCTCTCTCTCTCTCTCTCTCTCTCTCTCTCTCTCTCTCTCTCTCTCCTGATGATGTATTGGGTTGTGTCAATAGAGTACCCTTCTCGTAAAGGGTGAGTGTTGAAATATTGTAAATTTGAAGACTATTATAATTATATTTGAGTTATTATCTTATAGATAAAATCCCTTTTTGTGGATTGATCATGTTGGGTCTTGTATAATACCAAATCCCATTTTTTGGATTGGTCAAACAATATTTATATGGTGATATTTGTAAAGTTGTCCCCTAGGGTTTATAAATTGGTTTTAACCACTCTTGGAAGAATTTCGTCCTACTTAGTGAAGAGACATAACCCTAGCTCCTCCTCAACAAGTATATTTAAGTGAGGATGGTGCCTCACTTATTCATTCACTCACTCACTCTTCCAATGCGCTAGTATTGAAGGAAGTTTTACATGCAGGAGGAAGGAGAAGAGAGGTGCATACTCAGTCTTGGTTTATCTTTGGTGTTTTGGTGTTAAGTCTTGGCATTGTATTGGAAATATATTATTGAGGAAGTTTTGATGGGTTTTCTCCCCCATGAGGGTTTCCCAGGATAAAATGTTGTGTACCTTGTGATTGTGTTTCTTTCAATGATCCTCTTTATGGTGTTGTTTTGGAAATTCTCTATTAAATTGAAAATAACCTAATAACAACATTAATTTTAACACATTGTTGATGCATAGTTTGGTAAAGGTTTTGGTGTATGGTTGATGCACGGTTTGCTACAAGTTTTGGTGCATGGTTGATGCATGATTTGGTACAGGTGTTGGTGCATGATTGATGCATGGCTGATGTACATGGTTTGGTGATGGTATCCATGTGAGAGGATATAGTTTTGTTGATGTTGAGTATCAACAATGGTAACATGTTGATGATGGTATGTCACTGACAGTGAAAGTGGCAATGGCAAGATGATGTGATAGGTTGATGTGACAGTGGAAGTGATAGCGACGGGTTGGATACAATGACATGTTGACATGTTACAAGTTGATGTGACAGTTGGAGTGATAGTGAAAGTATAGATACAATGACATGTTGATAGCTTACAACTTGATGTGATAATGGAAGTGATAGTGATAGTGGAAGTGATTGTGGTAGTGATAGTTTGGTCTACACTTATATTTCAGGGTGATAGGATGGGGCAAGGAAAAGGGGTTGTAGCCTCCTTCCATTTGGTGTTGGAGAACACAGGGATTTGGAGATTCCTTAAAGTTGGAGCTTGAGAATCAAGGGGTTGTATCCTCCTTCTATTTGGAGCCAAAGAAAATAGGGAGTTGGAGCTTCCTTCAGGTTGGATCCTGAGAATAAAGGGGTTGTCACTTTGTTTTAGTTGGAGCCAGAGAATTCAGGGAGTGGTATCTTTCTTTAGGTTGGATCCTATAAATAGGGTGTTGTATCATCCTTCTAGTTGCAGCTAGAGAATTGGGAAGTTGGTGCTTCCAATGAGTGTATTCTTGAAAATATATAAGAAATAATTCTTTTTTTTTTTCCCATTTTGGTTTCCACGTAAATTATGGTGTACTATGTATTTGATGTGATGTGATGCTTCTTATGTTTATATTCTCATGATATATTGAACATAATCGTAGATGATATATTGATGATATATTTTTGATAAATTTGAAGTTTATATATTGTGGTTAAAATTGGTAAAAGTGCTCATACCGATTCACCCCTGCCCCCTCTCAGGATTCCAACAATTGATATCAGAGCCAAGTTCATTTAGGAAACATTTTAACCACTTGAAGGAAGGTCATGGAGTATGTTATGTTTTAGGTACCACAATTTGATGGTCATAATGGTCAGAGATATGAAACGTGGAGTATCGATATGAAAACATTCTTAGAGGCACAGGGGTATGATGTTTGGAAATCAGTTGTTAAAGGATACACTGATACAAAGAAAGCGAAGAATGCATCCAAGAATGAATTAAAAAGAAACAACAAAATATCAATGGATTTCATCTAGGAAGGATTACTTGATATGGTAAGAGAGAAAGTTGGAAAATGTTCATCAACTAAAGAACTTTGGGATAAGATACATAATCTCTACTTTCAAGAGTCTCCCATAAAAGAACTAGAGAATGATAAATAATATATGCAAGAACAAAACAAGAATAAATAACCTCATCATGTCAGACAGATTCAGAAGAATAATATTGTGAAGAAGGCATAATATATCTTGAAGAAGAATTAATCAATGATTTAGACGAGTTGGCAAAAGAAAGGAAGACAAAAAAGTCTCTTAAGGAACAATTAGTCAAGAAGAATTCTCAATAAAGTTCCAAAGAAGTTCAATAGGTCATCATGAATCTAAAATCTCAACTGGAAGAAGCTAGAAGCATTGAAGAAATATACACAAGTTGGATGGAAGAGAAGTAGTGTTTGGAAGCCGAAATAGTAGCACAAATAAAGGAAGTAGAGAAGAGAGAGAATATTTTGACAGATCACCTCGAGGAACGATATGAGGATTTAAACCAACTTGAAGCAGAATTCAATCAATAAGAAAAATGTCTTGAAGAAGAAATCATCTCCTTGACAATCCAACTTGAAGAAGAAAAGAGAATGAAAGAAGTCATGAAGATCCAGATGATGAAGAAAGAATAAGAGGTCGATAAGCTTGAAGACCAAGTTGTCACATTAAGAGATAAAATAGTCAAGATCAACAAGAACGTTGAAAAGAGAGAAACATCCACATCATCAGTAAATAAATTTGAAGAGAAGCACTCCAGGTTTCCAGAAAGGAAGAATGAAGAAAGGAGAAAGAGTTATCCATAAGTACTCAAAGGAAGGAATTATGGTCAACAAGAATCAAAGAAGAATGAGTATAATAGAGATATATCTTCAACAACACCTTCCACATTCAAGAAACAAAGAATCTTCAATCATGATGAAGGGATCAACAAAAGAGAAGATCATGATCAACCAAGGTAGGAATTTAGACGGACTGCACCACAAAGAATATCATTCACTCCCAAGTATGCAAATTGATTTTATGGTCATTTATTTATGTGTACTAAATTTGGAAATAAGGTTGTAGATTGTAGAGCATATGGAACAAATTTTCGGATAATAAATACCTATGTGGCTCCCAACAACATTGAGTGTTACAAATGCCACAATTATGGTCACATAGCTTAGAATTGTAGAAGCATGATAGATCCCTCCATGAAAGAAAATATCGATGTCAGATACACGAAGATTTGGAGAAGAAAGGAAATGAAAGAAGAGCAGGTGAATAAAGAACATGTTCCAGAGATCGCAAGATTTACAATAGTGCGAGAAACAAAATAAGGGAAGATGAATAAAGAACGGGCCCAAGAGATTGGACTTTCAGGAATTGTAGTGCAAGATCATAATGAATCCACAGGAAAAAAGGAAGAAGTTAGATTTTAGAGAGATGATTAGTCTATAGAATAAGAAGAACATTAATTCACATTAGGGAGTATTCCTCCATTGTTGATAGCCATTTGTCTTGGATACTCCCAATAAATATGAATATTGAACAAGGGGAGTCGATGTAGTAACTACTATAGATCAGAGAACCATCCTTCAAGTATATTGAAGTGTTTGTATAGACAAATTCAGAGAAGTCAGATAGAAGAAGCACAGAATGACAGATTGATAGATTGAGAAGCAGTGTTCCCATGCATATATCAAAGGAATAACATTGACACACTTTCCATGCAGGGATATATTCATTACAGGTTCAAGGATGTATTTTAGATCGGTGGACATATTTGATTCAGTTTGAGAGACAAGAATATATGATGATCAATTACAACAAAGAAGACTTCATGATATATGGGTCAACATTGTGGACATTTGAGTAGCAGAGTTACGGATAGTTTATGACATATGGACAGAGATGTATTTATGAGATCATCGGTAGGTCTAGAAAAATATATGACAAATAATATATACAATTGGAATCAATGGAATTAGTGGAAAAATGGAATAATTTGGTCCCAAGAATACAAGCATTGAAAGGCATAATAGCAGGGAAATAGAACCCTTCAACAAAAGTTGTATCACCAGAAGGAAATTGTTGAACAATATGCTCATTGATGTCTAAACAGTGAACATAATAGACCATGAAGGTTTGAAGTCAAGAAATTTTGAATGATTTTTATACATGTCAGAGAGCTACAAGAGGAAGCACCAATGGACAATAAGCAGCACTAGAAGAGAGGAAAGGAATCATAGACAAGAAGCCCTACATTGATCAACATGACATCCTGTAGAGAAGTCAAGGAAAGATAAATCTTCAAACAAAGAGATCAAGAAATAAATATTAGAAGCATGCAGACATGGGGAGACATACTGATAAGAGTAGTTATCCTTTTCCCCATGATGTCAAAGGGAGAGAAAGAGAGAGATCAAAAGAGAAAGATTCAAGTTCATGAAGTCTCAAAAGGATTGTTTAGAAAATGTATACTTTTAGGGAGAATCACTCTTTGTTATTGATATAAAAAAGAGAAGAGGAATTTGGAAGAAACATGAGGACAAAAAAATGTGAAGAGATAGAACAAACGCATGAATATAGGGAGAGAATCCACAAGGAGAGATACCCTTTTTCAATGATGTCAAAGGGGGAGAGAGAGAAACATTGAAGAGGAACAGTGGTCATAGAGGGAGAATGAGTACTAGAGTATGAGTTTTTCCATCAATTCCAAAGGGGGAGATTGTTGGAAAATTGGTTGCAACTCTTGGACTGCTCATTATACCCCATAGTTGTGATCGATATTGATGGTGATATAGTTTTCATTGATGTCAACAAGAGTGATTGATGTCATCAGACGTGATGGGTGCATTTGATGAAGTATACAGAAAGACCCGAAGGTGTGGTTGTGGAACCCAAATTTGATCAAGGAAAATGGACATGAAGGACAATATAAATGCAAGTAACACACTCATAGATGGTTAGTACTCATCGTTTCATTTCTGGTGATAGGTGGTATGTCATGTTGTTCCTCATGGTTAGGGAGATATGCTCTCATGAATTTGGAATCCCCAAAGAATGGTTAAGAAGCCCCTAAATTGGTTACAAGTCATTAATGAAAGGCTAAAGTGATTGCAACAAGAAAGTTCAAGAATCCATAATATTAAGGAGAGAAGTTACTTGGAAAAATTATAATTAAACCTCAAGGAGTCTCTCTTAATTACACACACACATTCATTAAATATCTATCTTATGAGAATATTTTGGTTCATTGGCGGATCTGAGGTTGAGTCTGAGGCATCAGAGAAAGTGAAAAGGAAGAGATAAATTTTTGGAGCTACATAGTGCTAGGGTTTTTCTATAACCCTAATTAAGTAGTCCCTTGCGGGTCAGCTTGAGGGTGTCATGTGAGGTACTCCCGCAAGTCATCTAGGGATCATCACACGAGACCCCACTAGACAAGAGTTCTTAGTCCCACGAGGCTAAGACATATTTGGGGAATATGCTAGTGCCAGGTTGTTGAGGACTGAGGAAAGGTAACAGGTTAGTATTACAAAGTATCGGGTCAACTACATGATCAGAGGTAAGTTTTAAGGGTTATGCTTATGTTGTTATGGCACATGCATAGTGGTGATGATACATGGTATGATACAACTTGTTGATGACATGATATGTTGTTATAAGTACAATCTTGGTTATCTTGATATTTGGTTTGGTATATTTCATGGTTATGGTTCATTATTAGAGAAATATATTTATGATGTTGGTACAGGGTTGAGGTTCACACTTGGTATATGCTAGCACATGTATGAGATACACCTCTTGATGATATTGGTACTTGGTTGAGGTACACCATTGATAGTACTTTCTTTGTACATATTATGGTACATGGTCTATGGATGATTGACATGTTGTTTCAGGTATATGGTTGAGGATATGGTGCATGGTTAGAGACATATGTTGGTGATCTTGGTACATGATTGAGTAATTTGTTGAGGAACTTCATTGTTGATATCTTATGGTACATGGTGCATGGGATGATCAAGACATACCATGAGTGATATGGTATATGGTTGAGGAACATATCATGGTACATGTTGGTACATGATGATTGTATAGTATAGGTTTGATGCATGATTTGGTGCATGTTTGATGCATGGTTGATGTACATGGTTGATGTACATTGTTTGGTGATGGTATCCATGTGAGAGGATATGGTTTTGTTGATATTGAGTATTAACAGTGGTAACATGTTGATGATGGTATGTCACTAATAGTGGCAGTGGCGAGTTGATGTGACATGTTGACAGTGATAGGTTTATGTGACAGTGACAAGTTGGATACAATGATAGGTTGTCAGGTTATAGTTTGATGTTACAATGCCAGTGATAGTGATAGGTTGGATACAGTGACAGGTTGATAGGTTACATGTTGAGGTGACAATGGCAGTGATTGTGGTAATGAGAGTTTGGTCTACACTTATATTTCAGGGCAACATGATGGGGCAAGGAAAGGGGGTTGTAGCCTCCTTCTGATTGGTTCTGGAGAACACAAGGAGTTGGATCTACATTCAGGTTGGAGCCTAAGAATTAGGGGGTTGTATCCTCCTTCTAGTTGGAGCCATAGAACATAGTGAGTTGGAGCTTCCTTTAGGTTGGACCCTGGAGCTTGAGAATCAAGGGGTTGTAGCCTCCTTTTGACTGGAGCTAGAGAATTCAGGGAGTTGTAGATTCCTTCAGGTTGGAGCCCATAAATAGGGGGTCATAGCCTCCTTCCAGTTGCAACAATAGAATTGGGAAGTCGGTTCTTCCAATGAATGTATTATTGACAATATATAAGAAAGCATTATGTGGTGTTCTCCCATTTGGGTGTCCACGTAAATTCCAGTGTACGATGTATTTGATATGATGTGATGTTTCTTATGTTTATATGCTCATGATATATTGAATGTAATCGTAGATGGTACATTGATGATATACTTCTGATAAAGATGAATTTTATATATTGTGGTTAAAAGTGGTAAAAGATCTCATACTGACTCACCCCCCCTCTCAGTATTCCAACAATAACATATTTGCACAATGAATTGGTCACTTAGTGTCTTTCGTTTCAAATGTACTAAATTTTGACAACCTGCATTTGAAGCACGTCCAACTTCATTGGTTGTTTAAGAGGAGGGGTTGACTACTTGTGTTTCCTTGGTTTTAAACAAATGTAACTAAAATGGGTTGATTCTAAGCTCCAAAACATTTTCCATTGTTCTCTTGGCTTACGCCATCCTCACAAATATGGAGCATGGTATAGCCATACATAGAGAATTGCTTACAAATGGATTTTATTGTGATATGTTTGTTGAGAGTACTATTGTAGGCATGTTGAAGTAGGGATTCCTTGGATGTTTAATAACAAGAAAGCAGAGCGCTTCATCATTGAACCATGTCAACCAAAGATTGTTTTTTTGGAAAAAACCCTTTCACCTTCTTTCATCATCAAAATAGTTTGATTGTTGTTGATTTTTTAACTTATTAGGAGTTAGGTAACTATGAATGGAGGATGAAACCCATGAAATATAAGGACTTTGAAAAAGGAAAATAAACAAGGTGAGTAATAATAGTGCATATCCCACTATAGTTTAAGAATTATTTTTCCAACATATATACCATGGATTATGTTTGACATTCCCTTCCCCCACTTTGTGGGTATAAAAGTTATATTATCTCATTCATACACGTATATTTTCCACTTCCTTTATCTACTTTTCATTTAATTCACTCTTCTTTCCATCTCATGCTATGGTTATGCATTGTAATTTCCATGAAACATAATGAAATTAATTATGTAGCATCTTTACAAGGAACCATTAAATGGAGGAGGCCAATCGTTAGATTCTTATTCTCTTCTTTACAAGAACTCCATTTTTTCTTGCCATTTATACTTGTCACTTTCTTTCTCCACTTTACATTTAATTCTCTCCACTTTCCATCTCATTCATGGCTATGGACATGAAACATACTCAGATTAATTACATAAAAAAAAATTAAGTGTTAAATGAAGGAGGTCAATTGTTATATACCTATGGAAAGGAGATGAACAAGTGAAATTAACAGTGAAATTGCTTATACCTACCTCTTAGAAATTTTTTAATGTAGTAGTTGTATGTACTTCAAGTGAAAAATTAAAGTAATTATGAAATGTTTGAAACTTTTAATATTTATCCATAGCTTAAAAACAAAGAGAAGTTACAATGCCTAGTCCATATCTTTAAAGGTTGAAGTAGAATTGGACAGATCTAGATGTTAGTAACTATTGACAATTAACTCTTCAAAACCTTTCTAAACTAAATTGATGGATAAAAGTTGTCACATATCAATCTTATCTATAACACTCCAAAGTATAATCGAACTAGAACATAGTTTGGTTTTCTAAACTTTCAAGTAAGAAATTCTCAAAGGTATCTAATGTCACCAAATTAATTTTAACATAAACAATAACAATAATTTTATTATATATTATAATTAAATAAATAATATTGTTGTATTAAAATGTAAAATACTTGAAGAGGATATTTTTATTTGAGAAAAAGAATCAAAACCAAATTGAAACAATCTTATCAATATTTCCAACTAATTAAAAATAAAACCTTATAAATTTTATAAATAAAAAAATATTTTTATTTTTAAAAAATCAAAACTAAAAATGGGACAAGATATCTACTTAGTTCAATAACAAATAATAAGTTGAATGTGGTTTAGATATATTGTACATAGATAAATGAAAAGCTAAAAATGGGACAAGATATCTACTTAGTTCAATAACAAATAATGATGATGATGATGATGATGATTAATGTTCACTAAGACCTAATTGGTCTATCGGACCTTAAGAGGGTAAGTGATTACTTGTGATTCTTTAGAATTTTGTTTCTGTGCTTGAAAAGCATTAAGAGAAGCTTTCCAAGATCACCATACTTTTGTTGAGTTAAGAGGTTAGGAAGGTTGGTAGTGTGATCAATATTTTGAAAATGAGATCTAATATGGGTATAGGCTAGACAATCTAAGAGAAAGTGATTTTCATCTACAACCTTCTTAGTGTCACAAAGGTGACACACTCTTTCATCCCATGGCATTTTAGGAATTGACCAACGCCCAGTTTCACTATGGAGCTCGTGAGAATTTGTTCTTACCTTAGCAATGCTTATTTTTTTCTTTACACTTGGCAAAACAGATAGATAATTTTGATCTTCTAGATTAGGGTTGATTAAATCTTTATAATACCTTAATTTTATTTTTTCCTCTAACTCTTTATCACACCACATTTTTTCCTTAAATTTTGATTTGACGTTTTTTTAATAGTATCTTTATTCTGCAAAATGGCTTCTTCCATTATTCCCCAATAGTTTAGCCAAGATTGGGCGTCTTTATGCCATCCTCACTTGAGTCAATGGTGGTTATGACTTGATTTGGAAGCAATTGTAGGTAGCCTCTTGTCTTCCATGTTGTTTAACTTGTTCTTATACATTAGGTATCTAGTCATAGCCATGCTCTCAATAGGGGAGAGGCTAGTTTCTACAAGTAGGATGGGATAGGGCGTATTTCCTTTAATTTTGAGATTATAGGTTATAAAATTCTTTTGTATTTGCTCTATCTTTCTCCAGGATTCACGAGAGATACTACAGCCCCATACTTCACATCCATAAAGAATAACAGGTGTAACAAG
>ML777234.1:1485457-1507537 GCA_009831015.1 Picea engelmannii
TTTATCCTTTTCCTTTCTTAAGTCAACTTAAAAATATAACTTTTAACTTCTTGACTTTCCCCCTTTCAGTGTGAGACTATGACCTAGTGGGGGTGCCCAGGCCACTGAGTCTCCTCATCACCTCTCTAAGAGGTGGGGGACATCACACAAAGATATTTAGGTTGTTCTTCAGTCTTTCGGCATGAGAGAAACATAACTTTTGAGGTTTCTCTTGTATCATTTGACACATGTGCTATGCTTGAGAGATGATCTGCCTGCTTCTTCCGACAGTCAGATTCATAGTGCCCATATTTTTTGCAGTAATAGCATTGTATGCTTGTTTTGTCATTTGATCTTCTCCTTCTGCCTCTTTGAGGCTGAAAATTCTGATTCTGGTGTTGTTGTCTGTGACCTTGAAAATTTTGATGCTGGCTCTGTTGTCTATTACCTGCATTCGAGTGTTGGTCACTTGTAGTACTCCCTCATCCTTGGTGACCTCTGCCTCTTCCTCTGCCTCTCCCTCTGCTAATGGAGAATTGAGTTTTGAAGGCATTGGCGATTGACTCATCTGTGAGATGTAGTTTGGTCTCATGTGTCACCAGGGAACCAGTAAGTTCATATGTTGAAAAGCGTGACAGATCCTTGGATTCAAGGATTGCTGTAACAACCATTTTGAATTTCTTTGGTAAACTTCTGAGGACTTTATCAACAATGAGTTGATCAGTGATGGCTTCACCAGTCAATCTGATCTGGTTCAGGATTCCCATGACTTTGGTCATAAACTGATCCACATTTTCAAACTCTATCATTCTCAAAGTCTCGAATTGTGTCCTCAAGGTCTACAGTTTGACTGTTTTGACCCTGTCATTGCCTTGGTAGGATGATTTAAGGATGTCCCGGGCCTGTTTTGAAGTACCAGCGCCTATGATTTTTGAGAAAATCGAATCATCCACAGAATTTTGTATCCAGAATTTAGCTTTATTTTCTCTGTTTGTCTGAGTTGCCTGAGCAATTCTTTGCTAGTTTGTCATGGTGGCAAGGTCTGTTGGATCTGGTTCCACATATCCAAGATCCACTGTATCCCAGCACTCTTATGCTTGCAAGAACGATCTCATTCAAAGAGACCAGAACTCATAGTTATTTCCAAGAAGAATCAGACCATGAGTCAGTCCTAAATTGATAGACATCGCCATATTTAAAGAATTTAGCAAAACCGAAAAAAAGGTTGGGAAAAAATTCATATTTACCTGTCTCCTACGTGTAATTTTTAGTGACTTAAAAATTTCATCCTTCGGGACTTTGGGACTACTGTATGCGAGTCCTTCGAACTCTTGTCTCTCCAACTTCCTATTTTTGAAGCGCCGAAGAGATTTTAACGGCCTTGGATTGGCCCTTAGTCTCCGTTCAATGTGACCACATGCCTAAATGTTAAAGCGCTACTGGCTTTTTGTGATTCAGAACTTCCTATTTCTTGATGTCAAGAGTCCTTGACCCTTCGTCCTTCCGATCTCCGAAATACCGATTTTCCGAAGTGGCTTTAACAACAACTAGCCCCAAGGGTATACCTCTGGTCCATGTGACCGCTTCCCATATGACCACAGTCCTATTTCGGGGTTTTATGACGCAAAGCGCCTGACCTCTTACCTCTTGGATGGCCAAAATGTCGAAATGACCATTATCACATTAGCCTCTTGAGCTATGCCTTGGTCCATGTGACCACTACTCATAAGACCACAGTCTTGTTTCGGGGTTTTGCAACTCAAGCACCCGATCTCCTGTCCTTTTAACCCCCAAAATATCGATACGCGGAATGCCGAAATGGCAAAGTGTCCTTCTCCTTTCGGAAAATATCTCGAAAACTTGGATTGCTGCCACGTGTCTGCTCAAGATGGGCAGCCCTCCTTCATTTCATGATTTCGCGACTTGCAACCCCCGGTGACACAAATCCTCTGTCAACTTGAAACCCCGGTAGCTGAAATACAAACAGTTTCCTCGATCTCCGCCATGTGTCCCAACGAATGGACGGCTGTGATATTTTCGAGATTTCGGCACTTTCGCCATGGAGTGTCCCAACCTTCGTCAACAAGACCTTCGATATCCCGAACTCCGAAATGCTGAAATTTTGATGGCGCTTGGATCTGCTGCCATGTGTCCTAACGAATGGACGACTGTGATCTTTTCGGGATTTCGGGACTTTCGCCATGGAGTGTCCTGACCTTCGTCAACAAGACCTCCGATATACCGAACTCTGAAATGCCAAAATTTTGATGGCACTTGGATCTGTTGCCATGTGTCCTAATGAATGGACGGCTGTGATCTTTTCGAGATTTCGCGTATAAGGGTTTGGAGTGCAGTCTCCTTTGCTCATCCAACTCCCGATTCCCGATTTCGTGATAGCGTTAGATTGACGGCTCATGATCTTTCTCGATCCAACGGTCTAGAATGAATTGGGATTTCACGATTCACAAATTCTCACGGCAGTCTTCTGACATTTACACCTCGGGAGTTAGCGAAATGTCGATATCTCACCATGTGTCCTCCTTGATGGACGGTCCAGATGATTTTGGGATTTCGTGACTTCACAAGTCAAAATTTCTCCTGTGCACTCCATAGGACTAAGCCTCATGCACTTTCTCACGGATCTGACGGTTGTCGGTCCTCTGCACCAAATCTGACAGTTGAAAATCTTTTGTCATTTATGTGCTCTCCTCTTCCTTGTTGCAGTCGATTTGCACCTCAGGTCTGTTCGCAGGTCCGATCTTATGGCTGCAACTGCTTGTTCTTGACTACTTTCGCAAGTTCTTTGTTGTTCTTGCAAAGAGTTTCTCCTGAGGAAAGAAATTCATGAATCTTTCAAAGATTTGAAAGAATTTCATGATTTCTTTGAAGCTTATTGTTCTCTGCTACAATCTTTGATGGATTTGAGATATTTCCCAAAATTCTTTAAATGTGCTTGCCTCCTGCATCTCTTCTTCGAGAATATTTAACGTATCTGAAATTTTTCATGATTCTTTAAACTTTCTTCTTCTGCAGTCTTTGCTTCCTTGATCTTTCGAGCGTATAGCGCTCTGCTTCCTCATGGGAGTTTCCCACGATGATCTTTTGAGTGAAATGTGGACAACGACTTTCTCTCCAGTCTTTGTGAAGTAGCTCGTGTCCTGTGCTCTCATTCATAGTGTAAGCTCTATGCTGTTTGAGGATCGGGTTGCTCTCCAGTCTGTGTGAAGAGGCTTACTGTTGAAGCTATGATACCATGATAAATTGTGAAGTAAGAAATGCAGAGAGAAAGAATAGAGCAGAAATAATATTCAGTATATTGAGAATGTAAGGAGAAAGTACAATGAGAAGAGTTAATGAAGAAGTGATGTGAAAAAGGAAAATAGCTGAGCTAAATAGGTTCAAGCAAATCAAGAAAAGAAAGTACAGCTGGCTAGGACAGCTGGTAGTGTACAGTCAACCTGTTGAGGTTACATTATATTTAACAATATATTGCGTCATAGATTTATAATAAATTGAAAACTTAGGATATGTAATATGATCTAGGCAATAAGAATTCCATATTGTTGACCAATAGAATGTTTGATAAAATCAAATTAAATGTTATAAAAAAATAACTTATTTTTTTTACTATGTACACGTTTGGAAAGAAAAAAAAATACAAAAAAATAATTTTTTTTTTACTATGTACATGTTTGGAAAGAAAAAAAAATATTTGCAGTCAAACTCAAATTAATTGACAGTCAACTCTCAATAGATTGCTAGATTATTTAAAGTATCCTAATGTTTGGAAGGGAATAAATATGGTGGATCATATTTTAGGGAATTTTTAAGTTTTTAGATGTGAAAAAGATAATATTATGTGTATGGTGGATGAACAATTGGTCAATTTTAGAATATATAATTTATTAATATGTTGAAATTTTTTATTTTTTTCAAAGAAAAAAAATCATATATATATTTTTTTATTTTAGTACAATAGAGAGTACATTTTTTAGGTGATGCACTGTCAAATAAGCATAGAACCTACAAATTCTCTAATACGACTAGATACAAAAAAATATTAGGTCTCTTCCAACATATTATTAAATAAACAAAATTATCAAAGTCCAAGAATGTTGCAGTAGACAAAGAAATTGTTTTTCCATCTACAAATTCTTAAAGGGAGTTAGCAAAAGTTCCAAGGGAGTTAGCAAAAGAATTCAGTTCTCTGAAAATATGCTCAAAATTGATCATGTGGAATGGTCCTGCAGTATCTTTTAACAACTGAGCAACTCAGCCACTTGTAGCATCCCTATACTGAGAACTTGTATCATGTTATTCATCCAATCAAATGGTTAAGGAAGAATCATCAAAAACCTGCAAATGAGAAATATCCTTATCCATAACACATTTTAGAAGGAAGAAAAAGGCTTTGAATTCAACTTGGTTGCTTGAAAATTGTTGAAGATTGACTTTTTTTGTGAAGAAGTGAGAATAAAGAACATATTAAACAAACCTCAAGTTGTAGATGTGATCAAGGCCCTGACAAGAACCATTAAATAAACCCCATGGAAATTCCTTATTAATAGCCAATTCCTTTAACAATCGAGCCTTTTTTACATTAGGAATAGTCTGGTAAAAAGGAAGCAAATCAAGAACCTGTTGAAAAACCCTATAATATGAATACAATTTGTCCTTGAAAATGTTTGTGTTCCAAGCTAGGAAAATACCCCAAGCTACTAGGATAGGAAGAGATTTGATCTCCTTAAGGTCACGCCTTTAAAAAAATACATAAAAACACTCTTCCACACAGGGATTAGCCCATAAGGGCCCTCTAGTCAATTGTAAAGCCACTTCACTCCACACTTTCTTAGTAAAATGACACTTTAGATAGAGATGGTCATTGGTTTCTTCATTATTCCAACAAAACATACAAATCCTCACCCCAACTGTTTTCCTTATCGTAATTCTATCCCAAGTTAAAACCCTCTTTTTGAGAACCAACCAAAAGAATAGCATAGCCTTGAGTGGCACCTTAACTTTCCATAATTTGCGAGCCTGCCAACATTCTTTCACTGGTCCTAGGTCCTGAAGAGAAAGGTACCCTAGCTTGGCTGAACAATGTCCACCCTTGTTACCAAATGACCACACCACTTCATCCTCAACATCCCTAAGTTGCACATGTGATTTCCTTAATTAAAAAATGAATAACAACCATGAATAGTGACAAAATTCATCAAGTCTTGCCTCATGAGAAAGGATCCACCCTTAAACCCAAGGGGTCATAGAGAGAGGATCACCAATTCTATTCAAAGTACACTTTCCCACATCTTGTAGCTGATGAACTAACAAATATGGAAGAAAGACATTTCTCACAACCTACAATCACATCCCTAGCTATCCTTACTTTTGTACTAGAACTCGCCTTCCTAGACATCCACTAATCAACTGCAAGAAAGGCAAAAGATAGTTCTTTCCACTGGTTAGAAACATTTTGAATGTTCCTTCGACTCTTTCTAAGCCAGTCCAGAATGGAATCAAGAACAATGTTCTTTTCAACAAGAATTATTTTCCATATAATTTCATGAGTCAAGAAAGTCCAGAGTGACTTTCTTGCCAGCATCATTCCAAAAAAAATATATATTTTTTAATGCCCATCCACCATGAGTGTTTGTCCTCATGATCACCTGCCAGTTTACCAGATGCAAGACCAAATACTCACCACTCCCCTTCCATAAGTAATTCAAGAAATTTTTCGTATATTATTAAGGATACCCTTGGGGATGTGTGCTAGAAGATGCCAATAGACTGGAATGGACTCTAATACATACTTAATGAGTACAAGTTTCCCCTCTGGAAATCTAATGATTGCACCATAAAATCACTCTTTTATTTATTTTAGTCAACAACTACTTTGAGTGCACGACTCCATAGTTACTTTTGTTAAGGATGAACCCTAAGTAATCAATTCCCTCATCCAAATTGAGGGAAGAAAACAAGAAGAGGTTTGACATGCTAGCTCATACCTAGTTTTCTATAGAATGAAAGTAAATGGCACACTTGTTGACATTCACTAGAATAGTTGTTTCTACATAAATGAGGTTCAGGTTTTCCTTGAACCAGTGACATTCAAAATCCAACTAGAAACAAAAAAGTAGAACATCATCGACAAAAAAGAGGTATGAGATTTTCTCTTCTCTCCCAATCCTCAAGCCTCAGATCTTATTTTGTTGCTTGACTTCCCAAATAACATGACTAAGCCATTCTATAAACAAAAGAAACAAGTAGGGTGAGAGTGGTCACCCCTTCCTCAACCCACGAGAAGGCTTAAAAAATTGTATCTCGAACCATCTATAAGAATAGCAAATGATGTCATCATGACACAACCCATTATATACTTTACTATCTACAACCCAAACCCTACCTACAAAAGGAGTAACCTAAGATAGAGCTGCACTACCTAATCATAGGCCTTCAATAAGTCGAGTTTTAATATTGTTGCATGATATTGGGTCATCTTGATAAAATGCACCCCTTCTTGGGTAGTTCCAATGACATCATGAATGAGATTGCCCCTTAGAAACCCAAATTGATCACAAGAGATGACCTTTGATCAAAATGGCTTGATCCTTACCGCAAACACCTTCACAATAATTTTATACAGACAATTACATAATGATATTGGTCTAAACTCGTTAAAATATCTTGGACAATCTACTTTGGGGGTCAAACTAATGAACACATCATTATAGCTACCTGGAATTTTTCTAGTCAAAATTACCTCCACAATAGCCCATAACAAATCATCTCCCATGATGTCAAATAAGTCACCAAAAAATTTTGCAATCCAACCCTCTGGCCTAGGACTCTTACCTTTCTTAAATGACTTGATGACAGAGAGAAGTTCCTCTTTAGACATGGGCATATATATTTTTTCGTTCTCTTCTTCATCTATAAGTCTCAATAAGAGACTCACTAACTTTAACATCTCCCCCATATTAGCATGCATCTCCCCCATATTAGCACTTTAGGACTTCATAATTATCCTCCACATGTTTCTATTTATCCTTTACTTTTTCTCGGAAATCTTATATCTCCTGCCACTGATGATTTTAATTAAATGGGGCCCTTGGTTTCACATCACTTTTCCCCATCTCCAGAAAAATGTGAAAGTGGTCTTAACACCTTATTTTCCCAACCCAGGTTCGAAGATGATCAATTATTTGCAACTGAGCATGATTTGTAAGGAAGTGATCCAACCTATTTGAGACTCCCCCTTTGACCTAATCAATTGTTAGTCTAGGTATGTCACAATTGGATAGGTTCAATGTCTACCCAACCTGCCAACTAGATTTTGTTCAGAAAAAAAGTTGGCTAATCTATCCTCCCAAGGATAGGGCCCCCAAATCCCATCCCATCCCTACTAGTTGTCAAGTTCAAGTCCCGACCAACTATAGTATTATTAGATTTCAAACATTGTAAATATAAAAAACTTTCCCAAAATTGTTCCTTACCCTCGTATGAACCATATAGATTGAGAAAAGTTATGGTAAGTTGCAACCATGGAAAATTTTGGGGATGGAAATTTATTTTAAAGTGTAGAAACCTTAGTGAACATTACTATTCCTTAACATGAAAAATATTAAATATTTGGTGATATTTTTGTAAAAATATTCAAATGTCTAAGGATTATATATAGTTTCTATAAAATTTTGGTGATTTTTAAGGTAAAATAATTTTATCCTATAGAATTTAGGCAAATTATTTTTAGAAAAAATGGAAATTGGCGAAACATTTTTGGGGAAAAGCATGGGAAATTATCGCATGGGAGAAATTTATCCCCTAAAATTTTCCCTACCCCCAACTCCTTGCAGTGGACCTTTGTACGTATCCCTAAAAACACATCAAAGACATCAATTAAAGAAAGGTTCGAGTTGAAACTAGTAATAATTCCCTAAGAAGAAAACTTGATCTAAACCAAAATGTTCCTATCCCATAAACAATGTGTTTATGTTTGGACAACATCGGGAAGATATTCTCTTAGAATAATAATTAATAATATAATTATTGATTATTAAATATCATATATAATAAGTAAATGATAATAATAAATAGTTATTGATTATTCAAGGGATGCATACTTTCATGGATGGTCACCATATGCTCCCTATATATGGAACACTCATCATTGCAATAATATATTGATCATATCTCATATGAATAAAATCAACATGGTATCATAGAGGGACTGGGCTTAACTCCCTCACGAGAGGGCCCAAAGCATATTCTATATTTCTTAGTGGGTAATGTACAACCCTCAATGTTAGATACAAATATCATACTATAGATAATAATCTCATATTAAACATATATTAAACAATTTGAAATACTTGAGAGGCGATCCATCACCATGATGGATGGGGCTGTCCACACTTACTACTCGTTTCCACTGTCCAAGCAGCAATATCCCTTCCCCTCAGGCCCTTTTGATGCAAGTAAGGTTGGGCTCAAGAGGTTTTATCCCCCAAACTCAATGGCGCCGCCACTTCAATATGGAAGCTTAGGGTATAAGAATTCCAGAGAAGGTCTAGGTGATGAAGGTTTGATACCCAGGGGTCCCCGTGAATATCAGTATGGGAAGGTAGTGGGTATGGGTCCTTCTTCTTTGATTGAAATTCCTCCCACAATGGGACTATGTTCCAGTGGGTGACCCGGGGCTCGATGGATCTACTAGGGAAGGGTATCCTTACAGGAATTTGGGCCCTGAAGGTGGCTTCCCTATTGAGGGTTCGAGGAATATGATGAGTCCCCATAGTTACCAAGTTATCCCAAGTTCAGATGCAATGCACGTGGCTCATCGAGAGCCCTCTTATGGATCTAGAAATAGTTTGTTGAAGTACAAGTATGCAAAGGAATATGTTGCTAATATGTAGATATGTGTAATGCATGAGAGGGATTATATGAGGCATGCCCAAGAAATGCATATTGAAGAGTAACGTTGCTCCAGTTGGCAGGAACATTTGATATGGAAAAGGATATCCCTAGTTATCCAAATCTCCCGAAATATGTTTGCGACCAGATCATATTCATCAAAAAACAAAAATAGGAGCACCTTCAAAGTTCACGATATGTGATATGTGTCTCCCATTCTCATACTTCCAGTAGATGGATTCTAGATCGTATACTTTTTTTTCCTCGGGGGGATGTCGATTTCCATCTCCTTATTATTTTCAATCTCAGGGGAATCAAAAGGAATATTTTCATCTGTCCCCAGGGTTGATCTATCTTCCAGGGAGACATTGGAATCATAATATGTTGAGTTCTCCTTTTGTTTTACTCCATGATGTGTAGGCCCATCTCCAAAGGAGATATCTATAGTAATATGTGATTTTTCATTGCATACAAAATCATGCTCCAAGGGACCCAACGCCAGAGAAATTTTGGGAGGATCTGATCGCAAGATCTGTCCCTTTGTTGTAAATCCTAAGAGAGAAACGATGACTCGGGTCATGAATATAACGACGGAAAGGAATGGTGAACAAAATAAAAAACCGTATTTGAAAACAATGTCCCTACATACCAATAACTATTTTGGGTGGTCATAGACTGTGCAAGAACAAACATTGGTCTAGGGATCTAGGTTTATGTTGAGCTAGACATGGGTGCATGTGCAACAAGTTCTCTCCCATTTGGAAAGATCAATGCAAGTATTTGTTGTGGATTGATCAATAAGGACATGAGAAGCAATGAAAAACCTTCTTAGTAGTTATCACATGAAGCTTGTGTCAATGTGTTGATGCTTGAGGAATCATCATGAGACATTCTACCTGAAGGGTCATATGTGGAGTAGTAGGGGGGAATGTAGATTTCATCCTGGAATTCCTCAGATGGTCAAATTAAGGAACCAAGAAATTGGTTTCATGAGGAAGCCTCAATATGTCTTGTGAGACATTGGTTCCACGAGGGAACCTCGATATGTCTTAGACACATGTTCCACAAGGGAACCATGAGATGTCTAGTATGGACACAGTCCATGAGTGAAGCCTGAGGTTGGACACTTCAGGATATTTGGGTGTCTAATATACATTCATGTACTCAAGGAGAAAAGGACCATGCTAGACCCTTCAGGAAGAAAGGGTACATTTGTGGGGTACAGTGAGTCTTCGAAGGCATACCAGATCTACATCCCTAGTTAAATACATATTGAGGTGAGAATAGATGTTACATTTGAGGAGGAGTTATCATTCAAAAGATCTATAGGATCTCACATGGAGATTGATAGTGAGAGATAGGAAGAGATGGTGCCTTCTCCCCCTCACCCTATAGCAGTTTAGATGGAGACAATTCAACCTATTGATCCAATTGATCCCATTGATATTGTAGCACCAATTGATGTTCCTAGAGATATTGCATTAGGTCGGAAGTGACCTGCATGGGATCTTCAGACTCTGTAGGAGGAAGAAGGACATGCAAATCATTGTGGTACCTTTTGAGAGAGTAAGAGACCTCATAGATATTCATGATATTCCACAACTATTAGCCACATCATTGATTCTGAGCCTTCTTATTATGAGGAGGCATATAGTTAGACAGTATGGAGAGATGCCATGAGAGAAGAGTATCAGACCATCATGAAGAATGATGTGTGGGATATTATTTCAAGACCTGAGGGGAAGTCTATAGTGACTTCCAAGTATATATATAAGATCAAACACACATCTAACAGGAGCATCAAGAAGCACAAATCAAGATTTGTTGCTATATGATTCTCTTAGGTGGAGTGAATAGATTATGAGGATACATTTTCTCCTGTTGCTCAATACACTTCTATCCAGACGATTATTTCTCTTGCATCATCCATGTGTTGGAGAATACATCAGATGGATGTGAAGACAACCTTTCTCAATGGATATATTGAGGAAGAAGTATGCATCGAGCAGGCAGATGGTTTCGTGATACATGAGAAGGAGTCTCATGTGTGTAGGTTGAAAAATCCCTTTTATGGACTCAAGTAGGAACCTCGATCTTGGTATGCGAGGATTGATGGACACTTGATGAGTTTGGGCTTCAACAAAATTGTTTTCAATCCTATCCTATACTACAGGATTGTTAATGGTGAGTCCCAAATTCTGGTCCTCTACATTAATGATTTATTCCTCATTGGTACAGAGAGTCTTATTGTTGAATGCAAGTATGCGTTGGCCTCTTAGTTTGAGATGAAGGACCTTAGTATGATGCACTACTTATTGGGACTAGAGGTGTGGCATAGAACTGATGAGATATATCTATGTTATGGGAAGTACATAGATGAGATATTTAATAAGTTTGGGATGCTGAACTTGAAGCTTGTGGCTACACCAATGGTGATGAATCTGAAGAAACTAAGTGTGTCTTCTTCCGATTCTGATGAAATTGATATGACTATGTACAGAAAAATGATTGGATCATTGATGTATCTAGTTAACACCAGACCAAATATTTTCTATGTAGTTAGTGCACTTAGCCAATTTATGAGTCAGCTAATATAGACACACTAGATTGTTACGAAGCATGTGTCGAGATACCCGTGAGGCACAGTTGGACATGGTTTGAGATATACTTCCAATATTTATATGTTATGGTAGGATTATATTGACTCTGATTGGGCATGGATCATAGTGGATAGAAATAGCACATTCTAGTGTTGCTTCACTTTGGGATCTTCCATGGTTTCCTGGTGTAGTAGGAAACAAACTTATGTGGATTTGAGCACAACAGAAGTAAAGTACATTACATTAAGTATGTTAGTCCGTGAAGTAGTGTGGCTTTGCAAGATCCTTGGATATTTATCCAAACATGTGCTAGATTCCACCATTATTCATTATGGTAACCAAAGTTGTGTGAATATCTCAGAGAATCTAGTGTTTCATGACAAATCGAACCACATTAAGATCAAGTACCATTGCATCTGAGACATGGTGCAGAGGAAGGAAGTATTGGTGTTGTACCTTCCTACAAATGAACAATTTTTTGATGTTCTTACCAAACTAGGAAGACATTCAAGTACTTCCATGACATACTTGGCGTGGAAGAGAATGCCTCCCTCACTGAGAAGGAGTGTTGATCTTTTCATCTTCCTTAGACATTCTCCAGATCATACTCCTCTGTGACTGAGTTGAGTTGATCTATGATGACACTTAACCGAGAAGGGATAAGTGGGACACTTATTCAAGAAGGGATAAGTGTGTTTGGGCTTATATCCTAGTGTCCCATGTGGAGAGCACATGAGGACATGTCAAGGGAGTTGACCCTAGTGTTTCTAGAGGGTGTAGCCTCTAGAAGTCCACATGGGAGTTCCCTGTGTGACAAACTTTCTCTAGATTGTACTCCTCTGTGAATTGAGTTGAGTTGATCTGTGAGGACACTTATTCAAGAAGGAATAAGTGGGACACTTATTTGAGAAGGGATAAGTTCATTTGGGCTTATATCCCAATGTCCCATGTGGAGAGAAAATGAGGACATGTTAAGGGAGTTGAACCTTGATGTCACAAACTATGGGGAGTTGACTAAGTGTTTCTTAGAGGGAGTAGCCTCTAGAAGTCCAGATGGGAGTTCCATGTGTGACAAACCTTTTGCTACTATGGTGGTTGTGTACCACTGGCAAATACTGTGTGTCTCTGGACAGTAGTTGTGTACTACTATGGAAAAAATACCTCCCTAGCTAAGAAGGAGTTTTGATGTTTCAACATCGAGCATAAATTCTCTTAGATTGGGTTGCAGACCAAGGGAGATATGATACATTTATAAAGGTTCACTTGTGGTAAATGGGCCCAGATGAAGTCCTTCCTTGATCATGACAAGGAATAATATGGACTCAAGGTGCTTGAAGTGTTTTTTCCACGTGTCAATTAGCATCAGGAAGACATTCACTCACAGGTGTGTACTTGTGGTGAAATATCCTGGTGTGGTATTTGTCCTAGTCATGGAAATTTGACAAGTAATAATAAAGACTCAAGATGCTATATGCTATTACATGCAGACCCAGAGTGAGCCTAATCTTAGAAAGAGTTAATTGGCTCAGAGGGAGATCCACAGAAGGAGTTTCTCCTCGATTCAGGTGGGAGAGAGACGTCTCCCAAGACTGATAGACAAGTGTCATGAGTCTAGGGTATACTTACAACATGAGCTTGGCATGATGAAGAATTTGTCCCTTGTTGAGAGGGAGTGTTGATGTTTGGAAAACATAGGGAAGACATTCTCTTAGAATAATAATTAATAATATAAATATTGATTATTAAATATCATATATAATAAGTAAATGATAATAATAAATAGTTATTGATTATTTAAGGGACACATCCTTTCATGGATGGTCACCATATGTTCCCTATATATGGAACACTCATCATTCTAATAATATATTGATCATATCTCATATGAATAAAAAAAACACAATGTCTTGAACTCAAGCATAATAACCTCATTGGGCCCCATCATTTCCTCAAAAAAATTTACATTCGGGCAATCCAGATCTACCATACACTTGAGGGATATCTTTTTGTCCCCCCCTCCTAGGCCTCACATGTTTATTGACATAATTATCATAGTGGAACTAGCTTGGGGGTCACTCCTTCTCTAAGGACACTTGAGAGTACACATTTCTTACCTTTATTGATTTCTATTGATGCCTTCTCCTGAGCATGCTTGAGAGTCAACTTATGACCTGCTATTAATGGCCCAATCACATTGAGAACATTGAATCTCATCCCTCTTGAGGCTCTTGACACATGAGGGATATTCCTCATCCGCAAAAAGTAAGGTTCATTACCACTAGACAAGGAGGATGAGCTGGGTAGAGAGGTTTTTCAAGTACTCAAGGGATGCAGAGGATAGGTATATAAATAAATCGAAAAGACAAAAAATAGACAGTCCCCAATTTTTGAATCCACCCCATGATTCATAAGTTTAGACCCCTCCATAGACTAATGAGAAGGAGTCTTAAGGAGACTACATTAACACCTTATCTGGCTTCAAACAAAAGAAGACTGAGAGGGCTTGTAATTATGACCCGGAGAGACTACTGACTGGGTACCTTTATTCCATTGAGACTCTAACTCGTTCCACTCGGATTTTGTGATATATAGTGCATCCAAAACACTAAAATATTGTAATAAATTTGTCTCCTGAAGCTTAGAATTTGAAAGTAAAAGGATAGACATATCACCAATAATAAAATATTTCTCCATCTCATCCTCATCACCTCATGCTCACCACCAAAATACATAATGATCAGATCACTAATGATCCCTTTTTCCTCTGGATTTGAGCCTGTGATCCTTATTTCATCACTGGAATTTGTCTTGGAGCCAATCCCTCTTGTTTAGATCCCAACACAATTCTCTTCCCAATTATCTTCTGAAAGGCTAAATCATACTCATCTAGGATGTGCTCAACCTTTTGGAAATGAACATAATTAAAGGGTATATTTATATATTCAATCACCTTCACGTAAGACTGATCCCATGAAACAATATTTAGGGTTTCAAACAACCCTTTTCACATGTCCAGTTTGTTAGCACTCTGTAAATCTGTTTGGATGATAAACAGATGATGCAGGTAACTTTTTCAACCAACTTTGAGACCTGAAACTAGCCTTTCGGGTCTGAAGAGGGATCTCTTGAAAATCATGTGATCTCCGCGTGGGATATGGATTTGAACACAATGGCTAGCTTTAACACCTATGATAAAATGGGTTCTAGTTATATTGGCGCAGAAAAGTAAAACTTGGGCTATGGGGTCGATCTGAGGGAAAGACAGGACGAATGACTCAATGACTGGATTTGAGAGGAGAAGGATAGGCGAGCAACAATGTTCAGTGTAAACCATAAAGTGTGGTGGAATAAAAACAACACAATAAGCAACTCAAGAGCACCGCTGCAGGCGAATTCGAAGTTAACTTGAGAGGAAGAACATTTTTTCTAAGTTGTGCGAACAAGGGGTGCAATACAACAAATCCACAGGTTCGATAACTCATTTTGAAATAGACATAAAAGATATATGAAATATAGATAATAGGAAATACATACGCAATACATCCAACTATCACAACTAGAATCTTCTCATCAAATCACATGACCTTTGCATTAAATTCCGGTCGAAACTTTCATATTACACACAACAACTATCATCTACCAAAATTTACCAACCAACCTTGTTTACATAAAAATAATCCCCTTATATAGAAATCTAATTTCACCCTTGGCTATTAGGGTTGAGCTACTCTCTCCTAGAATCATGGATCCGTTTTCTTTGAAAGAGAACAATAACTTCAATGGATTCACTAAAAATAGAAAACATGACATTGCCAAATCATAATCGTAACCGAAATATTCTTTATAGTCATTGATCATGATCCAAATTCAACCATATGGATGTGATGAGCCATCATTTTCTCTATTGGACACTCTTTCATCCCAGCACAACAAGTCTGCTATGCAACAATAACCTACAACAAAAAACGTAGCAAAATGTGCAGCAAAATGGTAAAATAGGCGTTAAATGTGACATCGTATATCACTAATAAAAAACTATTTTTAGAAACTAAGAGAGTTTTTTGTATTTAATATATTTATAAAGAAATACCTCTCTCGGTTTCTTGAAATTCATCTCCAGCTGGCCGGAATACATGTTGTAAAAACATGTCTCAGACAGGAAATCACAAAAACTGAAAACTATGGCTCAAAGATTCCTTCGAATCTCGAAATCCGTGACACATTTTACAAATATGAGAGAGGTTTCTATTATTTGTTTTTTCCTCGACACAAACCTCTCGGGGATTTTCAAAATTCCTTTCCATTTGGTCGAAAATAGATCTTGAAGTTGACCTCTAAACTAGTAATTTACGCAGTGCAACCTATAGCCTGTGTGCAACAACCTTCTTTGCGCGATAGCATCCTATGCGTGATGAAATCCACTACGCGACAACATCCTATGTGTGACAGAATTCACTGCAGGACAAAAATCCACTGCGCAACGAAATCCACTACGCAGCGAAATCCACTTTGTGGTGAAATCCACTGCACGACAGAAATTCATTGTGTGACATAATCCTATGCACGATGACATTCTCTATGTGACAACATCCTCTATGCATTGCATAGTGAATTTTGCAATGCACAATGAATTTTGCAGTGCGTAGTTGCAAATTGAAATGGAAATAAATAAATGATAAGATTCCTTTTGAAAATGGCCCTTGGAGATGTTAGATGATGCCAGGCATAAAAACATGGGTGCTGACAGACATGACTTTGCAAATTGTTGACAAACCTCTAACCTTAGCCATGAAAATCATGGTGCTAATAGTTGACTCCAACGGGGATGCTATCCTCCCTATGAGGTAGCAAAGAACAGTAGACTAGGTGCCAATCCATTGGGCTTCTCCCAAACTCAACTTTCCAACTATAACTTGTAACCTGCATCCGCTGAAAACCCAAAACTGTATATGCTCCAAACTGAAATCTGAAACTAAGCTAAAAAAGAAAATTGCAGATTGCTAAAGAAATTCTCATAGTACCGAGCTCATTCGCACTCCTACCTACCCTAACTGCTGAAAATGATTGTAATCAAGTGAAATCAAAATGACAATGAAACCATGCAAGAAATTTATCCACTTCTTGCTTTCTTTGCACATGCTTGCTCCAAAGCCTGTTTACTGATAAGTCATTCAAAAATTTATCTATAAATTCAAATATCAAAAAATAAAAAATATTGAGACTGTTTCCCGCCTGCAACAAAACTGCAAATGGATCCTCCAAAATGTGCATAAAACAACAATCATGTTTCACCCCTTCTACTGCATCCTTGTTTTCATGTAATTCAACCTGTTGATTACCACAAAAAGGATGAAAAATATATTGAGACTGCTAGAAATAACAATCTTCTGAATCAGAAAACAGTGCTAGCTGAAAAGAAACCCCTAGTGGCAAACAATCCATATCTAACACTGACGTTGATTGACCATCATATTTATTTCCAAGCTGATAATTTATCACAGGCTGCAAATATGAACTGAAATGCCCTTCCATGTAATCAACAATAGGGTCATTAAAGGTATGAGAATGTTTTTGGTCCTCTTCACTGATAACAATTTTCTCATGTAGAACAACGTCATTGTGAATGCAGTCATACTTCATTGCTTCCTCTGTTATCTCATGATTTTCTTTTAACAATTCAAAGGAAGAAAAGCATAATGGAAGATAACTTTCATTGGCAAGTCCATGGCTTTCTTCACATTCAACATCATGCCTAGAGGGTTTATGATTTGAGACATTATAAATATTTTTCTTCAGCAATTTGAAAGATGCAAAACACAATGACAAAGTTATTTCCTCTAATTCAAAACTTTCTTCATTTTCTTCACCGTTGTCACATGCACATTTGCCAATTTCTTTAGATTGCTAAAAACAACCATTTTCAGGTTCAGAAAGTGCAACTGTTGGTTCTGAAGAGTCAACCTCATAAGAATCATTGTGCCCATCATACCTAGGTTCACCAAAAACCTCTGTAATGTCATCAAACATGAAAAATGAGGTAGTGGATTGTTCTTCTGCAAGATGATTTGCAAATTCACCTTCATGGCCATCCAAAAATGTATACATAAAACAATCGATATCGTGCTTATCATGGAATGGATCAGAATCTAAGTTAGCACCTTCTTTTTCAATAAGAGGAATATAATCCTTTACAAAATCATCAACATTTAAAGCTTCAAGATGACATATGAAATTATTGACCCTCTTCTCAAGATTCAAATCAATTGTTCTTTGTTCATATTCATTGTCATGCTCTTTAGCATCCAACTCCTCATTTTGAATATGTTCACATGCTTGAATATTTTCTTCATTTTCCTAAGCATTGTTGAACATCTACTGCAAATACATAGAATTCCTCTCCATCAAAAGAAAAGATAAGTCTGGTTGAAAGGTTGTTACATAATGGAGCATGGCAGCAACTTCAAGAGGTTGGATTTCTTTAGGCAGTTTATAATAAAGACTAGCAAACCTCCTACTGAAATTTGAGATGGTTTCAACTTTCATTCTTCTCATGGCATAAAAATTTGAAAGGAGTAGATTTCATGACTTTCTCTCACCCCAAAATCTACAGAAAACTTCCCTCAATTCATCCCACGAGCTAATCAACTGAGGATGAAAATGTCTGAACCATGCTTTGGCATCTCCTTGTAAGGACTAAGAAAAGGCCCTCATAGACACATCATCATGTTTAATCTCAAAAAGATCTATAAAATGCTCAAAGATTTGAATATGTTTTTCAGTTAAATGTCCATCGAGCTCTCCATCGAACCTAGGAAGGTACTTATAATGTTTTAGAGGAAAGTCATGAAGGATGGAAGGCAATTTAAGAGGACTGTATATTTCTTGAATCTTGGAGGGTACAGGATTAAGAACAGAAGGTACAAGCTCAACTTTGGTTTCATTAAGCTCACAAGAATGATCATGAACATCATATGGTTCAGAGGAAGGAGCTTGGTGAAAATCGGTTATACAAGAAGGAGGTATACCTACATTTTGCAATGGAGGATATACAACGGTAGATCTCTGGGCTTGATTTGAATGCAGTAAGTGAAGAAATATTCTTTTGAAAAACTGAGGAAAGGACAAGAAGATATTGATAAAAAAGAAAAGTACTTCTTGAACTAAACTTAAGCTTGAGTACCTTAATTTTCTATACTGCTCTTCCATATCTCTTTCAACAGGTCTCATTCTCCAGTGGAGTCTTTGAATCTCATTTGAATCTTGTTTGGAGTCTCCATGAAAATTTTAGCTCTGGATTCTTCTGCCAGTGGAATCACCTTCAACTGATTTTCTGATGTGTGGAGTCGCCAGAGCATAAATACAACCAATATGTGTCTAAGTGTCTGCTAATCTCAGACCTTAGAACTAAAACAATGTCATTCTTCCCAGGGAAAATTTATTCAATTCCATCCCCGACAATGGTGCCAGAAATGTTAGCACTCCGTAAATCTGTTTGGTTGATAAAAAGATGATGTAGTTAACTTTTTCAACCAACTTTGAGACCCGAAACTAGCCTTTCGGGTCTGGAGAGGGTTCTCTCGAAAATGGCATGATCTTCACACAGGATATGGCTTTGAACACAGTCACTATCTTTAACACCTATGATAAAATGGGTTCCGGTTATATTGGCGCAGAAAAGTAAAAATTGGTCTATGGGGTCGATTTGAGGGAAAGACGGGACAAATGACTCAGTGACTGGATTTGGGAGGAGAAATCTAGGTGAGCAACAACCTTCAGTGTAAACCGTAAAGTGTGGTGGAAGAAAAAAAACACAGAAGCAACTCAAGAGCACCACTGCGGGCCAATTCAGAGTTAACTTGAGAGGAAGAACGTTTTGTCTAAGTGGCTCAAACAAGGGGCACAATACAATGAATCTACAGGTTTGATAATTCGTTCTGAAATAGAAAGAAAAGAGATATGAAATATAGATTACAGGAAATACGTATGCAGGGAAATAAAACACAATAAATCCAACTATCACACCTAGAATCTTCTCATCAAATCACAGGACCTTTGCATTAAATTCCAATCGAAAATTTCAGATTACACACAATAGCTATCGTCTACCAAAATTTGCCAACGAACCCTGTTTACATAAAAATGTTCCCCTTATATAGAAAGCTAATGTCACCTTTGGTTGTTAGGGTCGAGCTACTCTCTCCTGGAATCACGGACCCATTTTCTTTGAAAGAGAACAATAACTTGAACAGATTCGCTAAAAATAGAAAACCCGACTTTGCCAAATCATAATCATAACTGAAATATTCTTTACAGTCATCAATCATGATCCAAATTAGACCATATGGTTGTGATGAGCCATCATTTTTGCTGTTGGACACTCTTTCATCCCTACACAACAAGTCTACTATGCAACAGTAACCTACATCAAAAAACATAGCAGAATGCACAACAAACTGGTAAAATAGGCGTTAAATGTGACATCATATCTCACTGACAAAAAACTATTTTTAGAAACTGAGAGAGGTTTTTGTAGTTAATAATTTATAAATAAAAAACTCTCTTGGTTTCTTGAAATTCATGTCTCAGACAGGAAATCATGAAAACTGAAACATAGCGCTCAACGATTCCTTCGAATCTCCCAATCCGTGACACATTTTACAACTCTATGAGAGGTTTTTATTATTAGGTATTCCCTCGACAAAAACCTCTCGGGGATTTTCAAAATTCCTCTCCATTTGGTCAAAAATTGATCTTGAAGTTGACCACTAAACCAGTAATTTACACAGCGCGACCTGTAGCCTATGCACAACAACCTTCTTTGTGTGATAGCATCCTATATGCGATGAAATCCACTACACGACAACATTCTATACATGAAATAATTCACTGCGTGACAACATCCACTGTGCGATGAAATCCACTGCGTGAGAACAACCTATGCGTGACAGAATCCACTACGTGACAACATCCTTTGCACGGTGAAATCCACTACGCAATGAAATCCACTGCGCGACAGAAATCCACTACGCAACGAAATCCACTGCGTAGCGAAATCCACTACGTGGAAGAAACCCATTGCGTGACAGAATCCTATGCACATCGACATTCTTTGCGTAACAACATCCTCTGCGCGGTGCACAGTGAATTTTGTAGTGCACAATGAATTTTGCAGCACACAGTTGCAAATTGAAATAGGAGTAAATAAATGATAAGCTTCCTTTTGAAAATGCCCCTTGGATATGTTAGATGATGCCAGGCATAAAAACAACATGGGTGTTGATGGGCATGACTTTGCAAATTGTTGACAAACCTCTAACCTTAGCCATGAAAATCATGGTGGTAACACAATTCACCTAAAATATTTGTCACAAAGTGAGAAGTGTTGGTTTTATAACCATTATCAAAAATGTTAAAACTCCCTAGGGAATTTCCAATCCCCTGCATACTAGAATCCGACCCAAATTCCAAAGGTAAATTTGGTGACTTGATCCATATTGGAGAACTTGTCTCAATATCCTCCATGGCATTAAAAAATGAGGGTCAAGGCTTCACGGATAGGAAACTCCTATCACAGTATGATCATCCCCACATAAATATTTTTGCATCTTTTCAACTCCCAAACATAAAACACATCCATCCTCGAGACAAAAGGTGGACAAATGGACCTATCCTAGAACAAAGGCCCATTCTCTCTACATTCAGGAATTCAAGGTACCCTTTGAGGCTATCCTACCATTGAAATTTCCCCCCGGGTTCCACCCCCCTATATTTGCAATTTGACTCACCCTAATATCCTCCCCCACAACCAACAAAACTCNGACTTTCCCACCTTCCACTTTTTTTTCCCCTTTGGCTCAATCGAATTCTGCACATTATCCCTTTGCAGACTGCCTAGTTCCAAGATGACCCCGAAAAACCCTAGACATCCAGGAGAGTAGTTTTGATTCTCATGTGCATACCCATTACATCTTCCAAGATCTCAAACTAGTGGAAGTTGTGTCAATAACTGATCGTTAAAGATCTTCACATGCCCTTTAGGCTCTAGATCCAATGTGGTTGTAAATGGATAGTCTGGGCCTAGTCTCATACCTCCCAAGGATTTAGTCAAGCCACCTTGAATCCTACAGTTGTCAAAGCCTTTAACTCCAAGCTCTGTTCATAGAACATCAAGGGTGACTAGCTCATTGACAACCTCTTAGGAGATATCCTTATCCATTGGAGAAAATACTATGTTATCACACACACATAGTCTGGTGAATATCATATCCTCCATGAACAAGTCATTGGAGTAGTCTACCAGATATGTTCCATCCTCCATGTTAAGAACCTGAATAGATCTACAAGTATAATCACCACAAATACTGAATACAAAAGCACCACAACAGATATACAAGAACAATATGCAAAATCTCCTGTATTACTATCAAACCCTTAGGGTAGGGAAACACCATATAATGGATCCTATTATGGAAGGGATCCTCTCCTGTTCACTTGCCTCTTCGAGGGGGCATCCTCCTATTGAGCTATTGCTCCAAATACAATACTTCTCTTCATGTCTCATTACATTGCTTGAACCCCTTTATATAGTGCT
>ML777234.1:1508605-1553761 GCA_009831015.1 Picea engelmannii
GGTGGACTAGGTCCACTATATTATTAAATAAGGCCCACTATGGTAGTTATATATAATAAATGGGTAATTAGATATAATAAATGTAAGAGGACTTCTTAGAAGGTTCTACTTCTAGAAGATTCCTCCTCTAGAATGTTCTTAGGCGATGATAGCACTATATAAAGGGGTTCAAGAAATGTAATGAGACATAAAGAGAAGTATTGTATTTGGAGCGGTATCTCAATAGGAGGATGCCCCCTCGAAGAGGCAAGTGAACATGAGAGGATCCCTTCCATAATAGGATCCATTGTATGGTGTTGCCCTACCTCAAGGGTTTTGGTAATAATAAAGTGTGGTTTCTTCTATCCTGCTTTGTGGATCTATTGTGTATTCAGTATTTGTGGTGATTATATTTGTAGATCTATTCTGGTTCTTAACACTCCATCCTTGCTAGCAGGGAAAATCCCCCTATTACTATACTAGGTTGAAGTATAGGAAGAGCATTGATCTCCCTTAAAATACAATCCTATTTTTAAACTAGACCAAACAATCTGAACTTAAAAGATAAGAGAAGGAAAAGAGGGTGTACCTTAGGTCCTTTCGGCTAGTGAAGACCTCCTTCTCCTTTGTAGTTTCTTGGACTGGTGGTCTCCTCCCAAAGTTGACCTGAAAACAATTTAGATAACAAAACTACATGATATTCTATCTCTACTTATCAGTGTTAGGGTTTAGATACAAATGTGAATGCATTAATCAAATAAGCACAAAACCACAATAATTGGGATAGAAACATAATTCTTTTATTCAGATGTGAATATTACAAAAGTTACAACCTTCTCGTTGGCATAAGCTCCACGAACCTAGTGCGGGATCCTCTTACTGCTTCTCTAAGTGCATCATTCCTGTAATACCTCTCACAATCAACTGATTGCCTTGGGAAATAGGGAAGGGATGGAGGGGGAATGCTAGGCCAAATCTCAGAAAGGGATGCAAGGCTTGGGCTAAAAGGGGAAGGAATTCTAGAAGAATTTCTCTGTTCTAATGCTTGATGATGGAATGGGACCCCAATATGTCCGTTTATATGACAAAAGGATAGTTATTCAGTTTGGGGATGGGATACAATGGGTGATTTAGTTGGGAAACCCTCGATAGCCTGTAAACTCCGTCGAATTCCTTGCAACTTTTTATTTTTTGCAACTTTTGGAGGTATATGTGGGTTGTTTAGTATGAATCTAGAATATGTACGTGGGTTGTCTAGTATGCATCTAGCATATGTATGCAAGAAGTAGTGCAACAGGGCACATACATGCTCCAAAAAATGGTTTTTTATAGAGAGATCCTCATAAATAACTTGGCGAATTGTGCAAGTAGAAAGGCCAATTCCATGTATGCATAGGTAGGGAACTTTAGGGCTATAACATATGCCTCCTAATGTTTTAGGTTAGGAGAGAACCTGATGGTGGAAATACATTACAATATCTTTACCAGTGGGAAGGCACAGAGTTGAGAGACCTCGACACCAGATTTCGGGAAGTCGCTATATGAAAAACAATAATAATCTCTCTAAGGCGAGCATACCCATGCTTAGGATGAACTAATCATGGATTCCAATCAAGTACACTACAGTTCCATGTCATATAAATGTCTATATAAATTTTAGTCACGAGAAATACACAACGGATCTACATCGCAAAATCACTCGATAATATTCAAATACAATACAATATGCATCTTCAAGAAGCATCAACTTCTGTGGCTGGAGATGGAACTTCATAACTCTAGCGACAAATTCAATATATTCAACAACTTAGGTAGGAGTATAATAGGAGTGTATGAATCACTACTTTGAGGTCTTCGACATACGGTCATCGAAAGACTAGAGGATCTTGATTATCAGGCACATAACTTCGTCGATTTTGAATCCGGACTTGACTGGATTCATAGGATGGTCGACTCATGAAACTCAAGAGACAAACTGCAGAATGGTCAACTCAGGTTGGATAAAACTTCCCTTGGATAAAAGTAGGAAAAATAATCAGACTCATGAACCGTAACATTGACATAAGTCTATGATGCAGGAGGCACCACAAACTCTCCATATGTTTGGAAGAGTAACCAAATGGAGGAGGACACAGCTTTACGTAGTGAGAAAAACTTCCTCAGGTCATACTAGATGCCAATTCTTGGAAAACAAATGGAAGGATGTGCTTTGTCCAGGGGCGACTATCTTTCTACAGTAAAAAAGAATTGATATATCCTATCCCCTATTTTTTGGAATATTTGTTTTTTTCTCTTTTTCAAATTTTTAACGATCTTGAAAAAAAATAAAAGAATGCTATGTTACAAAGGAGGAATGAGTGTAGCAGGAAAGAAAAATGGTTCCAAGTGCATGGAACATCCCGATTCTCAAGGTAAGGAGACATGTGCAAGATAATGACACTCGGGGAAAATTCCTCCATGGGTCAAGGTTTCAGATCGCAAGGGAAAAAGTGTTTCAAAGCTTGCATATAAGGAATGCTTTGAAGGTTTAGTTGAGAGAAACATGAAGCCGACATTAGGCCAAAGATACAAATATGAGAACCACAATGAAATTAAGCATGAAAAAACAAGACTCCTTCCATGTGAATTTTTACGAGCTCGGAGAAGGTAAGATCGATGGTTTTTTCACGCTTAGAGAGTTTGAAAAAATTCTAAAAGAAGACTCAAAAGAGTTCCTTTTTCGCAATTAGTCTAGTTGGTTCGAAAAAGGGTTAAAATTATACTAAAAATATGTCTCTTCAATACCATTTTAACGAGTGTGATTGAGACAAGATCACTCGACAATCTTTTAAATTTTAAGGAGTCCGAAAAGAGCTTAGCTATGGGCTCATAGCCTTTTTCTAGGTTTAGTCTCCTTAGCCCGAAAAAGTATAAAATATAACTGAGGAGAACTCTCCCAGCGAGAAAAGTATCCTAAGGCATACCTTTTTATAAAATAATATATTGTCTAGAAAAAGGGTTAAACTCATGCCGAATAGATGTTAAACCCGTGTACATACGTGAATTTCCTAAAGACAACCTACGTACACCCTCTTTGAAGTTAAAAAATAAATAAGTGAAGGCTAAAACCTCTCCGACTTGTGTGGATGATAGGATGTATGTTCACTGGAGAGAGATGGAACATGAGGATCTGTATATATTGGTCAAGGAGGACCATGTGGCCATCGCTACGCTAAAATAGTGTGGCTTATGGAAATGTTTCCAGTGTCCATTCATAAGGGAGCAACTAAGGCTGCTCAATACTCTAGTGGAGTATTGCCATCCTGATGTAGAGGCTTTTATGTTGGAGGGACAATCACTGACCCCGACTACAAAGGGATATAGCAATCCTCCAATGCTTTTTCTGTCACTTTGATGTCCTTTGCCTAAACAAGTTGTAACCATAATTTTATTTATTTCTTAATCTATGTTGAAAAAAAATATTAAAATATAATTTAATTTTTAAGTTTGTAAAAAAAATTAAATTCCTTCCCCTAATTATTATAATACAATATTTAAATACCACCTCTTTTATATAAAAAGCCAAACCAATAAACGCAAAATAAACCGATTAAAATCCTCTCCCTAGAAGAGAGAAGATTGACTCATTTGCTCGTCCAAGTCAAATAAGTGAATCATATTTCATAAACAAAAGACCATGTCATGGTCATAGTACTATATTATTGTGGTATTCCATGGTAGAGGGGCATGACCATTATATGGCTATTTAGACCAACTGGTATTCCAGGCTATCTCCTTACAAATGTGCACAACCATACAATGCGCTATTCAACAAACAATATGAGTTGGAAACCACAAGATGTGGTCGACCATCATCATAATCTTTGTGTGTGGGTCAACACGAACTTTGAAATTCAGAGAAAAATACCACGCACATCATAACGGTTCTCTCTCGGCCATCACTTTTCAATGGGTGGATGACCATCAACTTTGTAAGGAGTATCACTCAAGATAAAAGAAATGGTAGAAAAAAAATTCATTTAACAAAAGTAAATAAATTTTAAAAATAATTTTTAATAATAATTTTTTAATAAGAAATTTACAACATTTTATTTTTAAAGATAACAAATAATTAAAATAATAACATGATATTGATTATTATTACGTCGAAGTCGTTCTTTAAAGGGATAAGTGCCACGTGCATATATTTACAACATATCGTCAAATGCCAAATGTGTTTGTTTGCAATCGGATAGTTCCAACCTCTTTCCTCCACAACCTATTGCACCACCGCCCTTATAGTTCCTCTTAGATCTAAAGATACAGAGAATGCTCCCGAGGAAGTTGTTACTCTCACTGTTGAGTAAGTTATTGCGGCCGCTACTGAAACAAAGGCCGACTAGCCCAAGGCTACCAAGAAGGCAATGGATCCCAAGGAAAAGAAGCCCCCTGCTCATCCTCCATACTTTTAGGTATAGCTGGTTAAATGATTTAATTTAGTGTTACATTTCTTTGCTTCTAGTCTCTGACTTTACTAGAGCATGGCTTGTTATGACGGATCTTGTTATATAACTTGTTGATTATGGCTTTTTCATATGATCAGAGAGGTGATCTCTTCCCTAAAGGAGAAGGGAGGTTCAAGTCCCAAGACCATCACTAAATACATGGAGGAGAAGCATAAGGTGGTTTTCCCCCCTAACTATAAGGAGATGATCGTTGTGCATATCAATAAGCTCATCTTGGCTGACAAACTTACTAAGGTGAAGGATTCTTTCAAGCTGGCAGAGAGAGTCAAGAAAGTCCCTGCAAAGAATCCTGTGAAGAAGACTGTGACATGAGCAACTGAAACTACCTCTAAGCCCAATATTTCCCCCAAATCCTCACTTGGTAGCTCCGTTCTCTGAGAGGATGCACCGATATCTAGAATTCATAGATTTATTAGCTACTCCAACCCTCGTATGTTGTTGAACTTCTCACATATAAAGGCATTAATCACCTTCAAATACATCAACATCTAGAGACTCGACAACTCCTCTAACTTCAAACAATTACTAAAGTTCAAATGTTGAAGTTTTGTCAGAACAGAAAGCCCTCCTTTTTTCTTAATCCACATCAAAAATTCAAATTCAATATTGTAAGTGTTGTTGACAATGTCCTAATCTCCACCAGATCTTCACAATAAAGGATTTTGATTTTGGAAAGCTGAAGGTGGTCCAATTTACTCAAGTGAACCAATGAATCACAACACATCACTACTAACATATCGATATTTTTTATTTCCTTAAGATCTTGGGGTAAATATTGTATCCCAACATTACATAATCTCAGCTCTTTCATTTGGGTCATCATCCCTATAGAATCTGGAAAATTTCAATTGAGGGCAGTTGTGGAGAAACAATTTCTTCACATTCTTTAAATTCCATAATTAATTTAGAAGCATTTGCAAATTGTCAACATCATACAAATAGATATGTTTCAAGCAAGTTAAATTTATGAAAGAATCTGCTAATGACATCATTCTACTACAACATCTTAATTCCAAGTATTTCAAGGAGCGCAGATGATGAAATTCTTCTGGTAGATCTTTGAAGACTACATTAAGACCATCCATGACAATATTTTGAAGGTGTTTCAGATGACCTATGGACTTTGGAATGTGTGAAATGGGAGAGGATACATTTATCTCTTGCAACTAGAGTGGCACCTGCAATGTTAATGCTTATATAAGAAATACATTCTCTTCTATAAAATGAAATTAAATTAAATGAAGAATATCTGTCTACCTTAGACTCATGTTGCCACAACATTCTCATTTTTTCCCCGGCCATATCTAAAACTCTTAAATTATTCATGGGAACGCAAGAAGGAAGATAATAGTATGGACACTTATACCAGTAGATCCATAATATAGGTGAAGGCACCCTACTTAATATTTCTCTTAAATGAGCATCTTCGGCTGCCACGAATTGCAAATTCCTTGTACCAAGAAAACCATCATTATTGACGAGTTGATGCTTATGGTTTAGGAAGACCTCATGCCTCCATATTTTGTACCATGACATTTCTAACCAAAATAACGAATATAGATCCATCAACTAACTGTATTTGTCAATGTCTCTAATATGAGGAACTGTAGTAATTCTGCAAACTCCGGTTCTTAACTGCTTATTTATGAAAAGTATGCATTTATCATATTTTTGCATTTTTTCATTAACAAACCTTCAATCGAATAGAGGACAAATGTTACTGATTGAAGCACTTACAGATGATGATTTATTCAGAAAAACATCTATGTCAGATGTAGTAGAACGCCAAAGACGTCGTGGCATTAATATTTCCTGCGCAACATTTATTCCAAAGTCTTTCAAATGATTATGTATTCCTATTTTATTTTGATCGTCCACCTCCAAGAGACACTTGTTCTATAAATTTTGAACCCTCACCAAATCCCATATACTTATTGTTGTATCTTTGCCTTCTCCTATGAAAAAACAAGAAATATCTAAGAATATTTCTCGTTCCTCTATATTGAGCGAGTCATAACTAATTCTAAGGCTCTTCTCTATGTCTTCAGGTAGTGTTCAGTGGAGTCGATCCAATTTCTCTTGCTAGTGATATTTGTCATGTTCTTCATAAAGAAGCATTGACTTAAAAAGTAAATTTTTTGAAATGTTTCCAAATCGATCTCACTAGTCTCTCTACTTTTTGACTGACTTAAAAAGTAATTTTTTTGAAATGTTTGCAAAGCTATCTCCCTGACCTCTACTTTTTGACTCAACTGAAAAATAAAAATGAACGTGAAATACATTTTGTTGGCCCTTGACCAAGTTTTGGAGATCCTTGGTCAGGTTTGACCTATTTTGGGACTTCGACACGCTGTCGAAGGTGGAGCTCAAGTCGAATCAGAGATCTTGGGATCTCGAGCCCTTATTTAGGGATTTTTGGGTTTTGGGCTTATGTAATGGGTATGGGGATGTCATCCCATGGGTTTACCCATGTATAGGCTATTTTTTAATGTATAAATAGATTTCTAGATGATGTAAGGAGATATGCATGTGCATATGCAGGAGGCATCCGTGTGATATTGTGCTAAGTGCAAGTGATAGTTGTAAATGCTTTGTGCATGTTGTGTTGAACAATTGCAGAGCTAAGTGCAAGTGGATGTAAAAATATTGTGTAGGGCTTTGTGCTGTAACCTATATCGGAGAAGGAGGATCTGGCGGAGTGCCCGCAGATCTCCTCTCTTATGCAGAGTAGGATCCTGTGGCTCTGTGCATGTAGATGATTGACAGAAGACAATAAAGAGAAGAAGAGTTGGTGGACATAGCCCCAGGCTGGGGGTGAACCACGTATATCCTGTGTTGTGGTTTCTTTGTGCATTATGGTTGTTTTATTGTTCATATGATTAACGCTTAGTGTAATGATGTGTGCTTAGATGAATATGATAGCTTAGTTCCTAATGATGTGAATAAGATGCTAGATCTGATATATGTTGATGTGCTTAGTGCTTGAATGTGTTGGATCTATTTGAGTACTGTGTTGCTCTATAATTAGGGTTTATCTGCACTGAAAAAAGGACTAAATAATAATGAATGATAACTACTAAGTGCTTTGCTAAGGTGTTGTAATCACATATCTGTGTCCCAGCTAGGTTGTAGACATCTAAGTCCTGCAACCACCCCTACCTCTACCTCGGGTGAAACTTCATCTGCTTCACAGGTGTTGCCGAAAGGGCTGGTAGTTAGGGTTTTTTTGGTGCGTTGTTGTAGCGTTGAACCTTGGGTCTTCCCTTGTGCCAACAAATGGTTCCATTGTCGGGACTTGAAATTGTGATTGTTGGGAACTGAGTAAAAGAAAGAAATCTCTATGTGTAGATATGTTTCATTAGTGTGCAGTACTCTACTTGACTTACAAAGCTCTGTATTAAGAGAAGAGGAAGATTTGAATAAAAGAGGTAAGATCTAAAAGCTTTTTTCTCTGATAAAGGTAAAGTGAATTTTTTTTATTAAAGAGGTAAGATATGAAAGATTTGTGCCTTGCTAAAGGTAAGATAAGTGGAAAATTTTGTTTCGAAAGTATGGATCTAGGTACGTTTGATAAATTTTGTCCTAGTTTGAAAATTAGGGCACACCTAGACGAAAGAAGGTTTGATATGAGTAGATCTAATAGAAATAATGAAAGATATGTTATTCCTATGCATAAAAAGAATGTTTGGACTAACAAATGGATGCAGGATCCTAGGAAGAATTTTTTGCAGGATAGCTACTATGATCCTAGTGCACAGTACAATAAAGGTTGGGTATCATTTAAGAGAAAGAGAGGATTAACTCTTTTTTACAGTTGCAGAAGACCAGGACATCTTGCTAAGGAATGCCTTGGTCGAAGACCTAGTTGTCTTTATTGTAAATCTATGGACCATGAAGTTTTGGATTGCCCCATAATGATTACTAAGCTTGAAAGGATGAGTATGGAACAAGAAGACAATGAGAAAGGCCAAGAGACTAAGATTATGGAAGAACCCCAGAAAGAATCAGAGACTATATTACTATGAATGAAAGAAACCCCAAATGATCACAGAGATATCAACTTATCAAAGATCTTCAAAGAAAAAGAATGCATAGAAACAAGAATAGGACACTTCGACATAGACTTTGTTCTGGATGAGGAGACATAGGCAAATATCATGACCGAAAGAACCTAGGAAATTTTAGGAAATCCTGGTATGATTCCTTCATTGGGAGGAATAGCATTATTTAGAGGAAAGTTGATAAACCTATGTGGAAGACTTACCCAAACCTCTATGAGTGCTCATGGAACTTCGACAGAGGAGGAATTTGAGGTTGTTAAATTTTTTGAGAACAACACCCCATTTTCTATGTTACTAGGAAAAACCTGGATTCAGAAAGATCATACTCAAAGAAAAGAAGAGGAAGCTCTAGAACAGAAAATGAAAGAATTAAAAGATTTCATGACTAGGAGGATAGCACACTTGATCAAAGAACAGGTCGAAGCTATTCAGAACCAGAAACTTGGATAACGAAGTTGAAGGAACACAAGAAGACTTGAAACACCTGTTTGTACAAGATAATAGAGCACCTACCCCAAACAAAGAAGAAGAATTTCCCTTGAACCCTAGTAAATACCATCAACAATGCGAAGTTACTATCCCAAGAGGAGATAAGAATCAGAATGGAAAGAGGAATACTGAAACGTGGATCATAGGGAAGAAGGCTAGAAAGCTCAGCAAGAAGAAAGAAAAGTTGGAGAAATTACAGGAAGTTCCAGAGAAGACTTCGCAGAAGGAAGGTCTCCATAATTTGAACTTCGTCAGAATATCAAAGCAGCTCAGATTGGAACTTCGCCATGGCAGAGCTATATGACCATTAGAGGCATTATAATCGTTAGATTGACATTCCTGAACGGTTAGAACAACAATTATGATCAGAAATATTACCATCGGACCGTTGAGACCGCGTCGTAATGTAAATGTGTTGAACTTGCAAATAATAGATCTAGATAAACAATAATACACACATTTGCAGAGAGAATTGGAGAAAGAATAAGAAGGAGAGAAAGAATAGAAAGAATTCTCATTAACCATTTTCCACACTCAAAGAGTGAAAAATTTACAATAGATATAGGATACATGAGAAACTAATGAGCCATAGTGGTGGTCTAGAGTGATCTGGACACACACCAGCAGCTATGAGAGTAAATTGCCACCTATTCCAGTGTCTTAGGAAGTTACGGGAGTGAACTGCCACCTAGTTGAGTTAACTAGTCAAGTAGTCTTTAGTTAGTTGACTGAACAAAAAGTAGTGAGGAGTTAAATCAGGGAAACAATGGTAATGCACCAGTCTGGTGACGATCCCAAGGAAAGTGCGCATTAGCATGGTGATGATCCCAATGTTGCATGGTGACAAAACCAATGCAGCATCTAAACTCAACTCAACTAGTCAAACTGAAGTGTCAACTAAAAGAGAGTATTCTCCAGGTGGAATATTCTCCCCTAAAATATAGGAGACTGGATAATGACTAATTATGAATAATAAACAACGAATAACCTTAAGAAAAATAAATCCTAGGTGTGTGTGACGTAACGGACAAAATGACATTGATGAAGGCTTCTTGTTCATTGGAGGGATCCATTACATCGATGTCTACTTATTCTGTCGACTGTTGCACTGAGAACAATTTCGTGAAATATATCTGAGCCAACAAGAGAACTCATTTTTACCGCATTGTGTTTACTGAGATTTAGCCACATGTTCTATTGCATTGAGAATTTTTCATTGACCTGAGTTATCTGATCTCAAGTGTGCATGTCGGATGAACTCAACGTCGTAGAAAATTCTATCAAATAAGTTCTAATCGACCTTATGGCTGAGAAGGTGATGTCCGTCAAAATTCAAGCTTCATCGAAGAGAAGAGTACAAGCCTCCCCATCGACTACTCATGGATATGGACCATCCTGAGCTGCAGCCAAGAAAAGAACAAGCATCGCGATGACTTGGTGAATGCGAAGTTAATCCCATCCATCATGCCCGACTACATTCCACCTCTAGTTGGCGCAGTGAATTGTGACAGTGTCCCCAGGGACTTCGACTACACCTTGGTGACTGCGTACCCCCCAAAGGGGATACACATAGGCAAGCCTCAACTGGATAAGATCATGACACTAAATATTAGTGACTTCAACCTAGGGGATCACAAGAAATTCAACATGCTCGCCCCTCACAGGTATTTGACTAGGACGAAGAGGAAGAAGTCAAGGATAATCCCCCAACCATGGACTATGGACCTCACGCAGTCCACTATCTTGAATGTAATGAAGATACCCCATTTCGGAAGACACCAGGAGGTTAATGCATGCGTTAATCTCCTGTTGTTGAGTTTCCATGGCAGTTATCTATGGTTAGACAGACGCATCACCGTTGACCTGACACTGATCCATCAGATCACTGGATTGAGCATGCAGGGACCAGACCTGCAAGACATTTACCCAAGAAAGGATGCATAATGTGCCTCTGGTGCAGAAGATTAAAGATACCTATGACGATGTGGAGAAGTGGAAGCGAGGCTACAAGGTATCCTCAATCCAGAATGGCGCAGTGCGCCTCACTTTACAGTTGATTGTTGGTAAGCTAGTAAGAAAGAACAGACCCATGCAGGTCATAGGGTTTGTTGTTGACCTTGCAGGAAAATGCGTGGACGGGATATAGATGAACTGGGAAAAGTACTTAGTTGACCAGTTAGACCAAGACTATCATGAAGCTCAGAATCAGGGCTATGAGTTCCATTTTAGTTGGATGTTGATCCTCATCACATTCATAGCTTGGGAGATGTCAGAAGATGCAACCTTCCCTGAAATAGAGCCATATGAACCCTTAGCCACAAAGTTCACCTCGCTCTGGTATTTGAGTGACATGGGAAAACAATGGCAGTCAAACGCAGTGTTCCACACCTACTACCTACAGTTAAAGAAGGCTGTTGAACCTCTCACTTGAATGATGCCAGACACCCTGCACAAATTCAGACCATTTGTGAAGTTCCACACAGACAGACATTTTATCTATATCACTACGTGCAGAGACAAACACAAAGAAGTACTACAGATTTATTACAAACTCACAGAGGAGTACCTAGAAGAAATAACTAAGGAATGGCCTGTAGAGCGCCTTATCCCTGTTGACCCTGTAGAACTATCTGATCCAAAATTAATCGAAAGCTTGGTGGTCACTCGTGAAGAGCATGATACACCAGGAATTGGCAGACAGAAGAAGACAGAAGAGGTCCAACAACTGAGTAGTACATCAGAAGAAACTTCTTCAGAATCACCTGGAGGAGGAGGTAATGAAAAAGTAGATAAAGAAGAGAATAATGGAAAATAAGACCAGTAGAAGCAAGGTGAAGTAACACTGCCACAAAATCCCCTTGGTGATGTAGAGTCGTCTAAAAAAAGAAAGGTTTCCCCCACAAAACCTACATCGCAAAAGAAGTCCAAAGATAGTAAGACCAAGCTGTAGAATGTGCTCACGCTCGATGACTTCGACTTCATCATCATAGTTGTATCAGATGCCTCAGAAGATCTTTTGTAGAGAAATGAAAAAAAACATGAAACCATGTATGGAATTCTTAAAGTAGAGCTGAGAGGGGTACAACATGCCCTTCACTCTAGCCACACAGTATCTACTGCACCCCCACCATCAAAAGAAATAGATTTGGGAGATGATCCTACCCAACTCCGCAGAATAGCCAATGCGACTAAAGCTCACCTTCGTCACGCACAGGAAGAAAAAGAACAGGCCATAATGGCCCTCAAGCAAGCACAAGAGGAAGTGATAGAGCAACGCCGAGTTTCTCAACAAGAGAAGGATGACCTCTAGACAAATTTCGAAGAGGAGAAAGTGTAGATCCAACAAGAGAAAGAACAATTGATCACAGAGTAGGTTGGAGTAAGAGAAGAAGTCAGCAAAGCACTTCTCTCTGTGATGGGCTTAGAGAAAAAGGAGAAAGACCCAGTGGAGCATCAGGTAGTGCAACTTGCTAATGCCATCCAACAGCTTCAACAGAGAATAGCATACCTAGAGCTACAAACAGTGCCAAGCACCCCATAGGATGTGTGATACCAAAGAGAAGCCAGTGCCCAAAGCACAGTTGAGAGGATCAAAGCATTAGCTTTGGAATGTAAACAACTTAGCAGTAAAAGTGTGCAGACTTATGAGCTACTTACTAAAGACCATGAACTGAAGACACTGGAGTCACATCTCTAGAAGGAAAAGAAGCAAGCAACGACAGTACAAGATATTTTGAAGCTCCCGTCAGCAGTTGAGCGAATGAAAGGATCCTAGGAACAGTGCACTGCTTAGCAGTAGGTCCATACCATACAGAGAAAAGTCATGGAAGTGACTCAAAGGCTCCAACCAGTCCAAGATGAAGCTTTCCAACTGTTTGAGGAGATTGAAGGCTAAGGAGAAAAGCTGTAACAAGTAGTCACTGTAGTCGAACAACACTTAGAGAGAACTATGAACGAAACAGTTATTCAATAGTTTTTCGAGCAGGAGGCCTTGGCAAAGTTGCAAGTCAAAGTAGCCTGAGCCAAGCTCAAGGAATTTGAAGCAGAATTGCCCAGAGTAGAGTGACTTGGGATGAGTCAGAGGTGAGAGTTAGGGGCCCGTTGGCCCTTGACCAAGTTTTGGAGATCCTTGGTCGGGTTTGACCTATTTTAGGACTTCAACAGGCTGTCGAATGCAGAACACAAGTCAAAGCGGAGATCGCAGGATCTCGACCCCTTTTTTAGTGATTTTTGGGTTTTGGGCTTATGTAATGGGTATGGGGATGTTGGCCCATGGGTTTACCCATGTCTAGGCCCTTTTTTAATGTATAAATAGATGTCTAGGCGATGTAAGGATATATGCATGTGCATATGTAGGAGGCATCTGTGTGATATTGTGCTAAGTGCGAGTGATAGTTGTAAATGATTTTTGCATGTTGTGTTGAACACTTGCAGAGCTAAGTGCAAGTGGATGTAAGAAGCTTGTGTAGGGATTTGTGTTGTAACCTAGCTTGGGGAAGGAGGATCTGGCGGAGTGCACATAGATCTCCTGTCCTATGCGAAGTAGGATCTTGTGGCTTTGTGCATGTAGACAATTGACATAAGACAATAAAGAGAAGAAGAGTTGGTGGACGTAGCCCCAGGCTGGAGGTGAACCATGTATATCCTGTGTTGTGGTTTCTTTGTGCATTATGGTTTTTTAATTGTTCATATGATTAATCCTTAGTGTAATGATGTATGCTTAGATGAATATGATAGCTTAGTGCCTAATGATGTGAATAAGATGCTAAATCTTATATATGTTGATGTGCTTAGTGCTTGAATGTGTTGGATATGGTTGAGTATTGCGCTTCTCTGTAATTAGGGTTTATCTGTGCTGTAAACAAGACTAAATACTAACGAATGATAACTGCTAAGTTCTCTGCTAAGGTGTTGTAATCCTAGATATGTGTCCCAGCTAGGTTGCAGACATCTGAGTCCTACAACCACCCATGCCTCTACCTCGAGTGAGACTTCATCTGCTTCATAGGTGTTGCCGAAAGGGTCGATAGTTAGGGTTTTGTTGGTGTGTTGTTGAAGAGTTGAACCCTGGGTATGCCCCTATGCCAACACATTCACATGTACCATTATCACCCTATGTTAAAGTCACAAAAACCATTATCCACCACTGTGCATGTCATGATTCTTTTTCCTTTCCTAAAAAAAAACCATTTAGAATATTTGAGGATTGTTTTTATGAGTCCATAAGAAGGTCACGCCTGCCAAGAAGCCTGTTGTTGCAAAACGAGTGAAGGCCAATAACCCCAAGTCCATCAAGTCTTCCAAGTCCCCCACAAAAGAAAATCCCACAACGAAGGCTCCTCCAATGAAAAAGGAAAAGAAGGACCGATTTTGTATTTAGTCTATTGAAAAACAATAGTGTTCCTAAACACCACCCTGATTCATAGGAAATGCCAACCCTTCTAACTTTGATATTTCATGTATTTTTTTTTTCTACTGGCCCTCCTAGAGCTGGAGGGTTTGTTGTTTTGTTAAATTGACTTGTAATTCAGGGGTACTAATGTAGTTGTAGAAAGTTGCTTATTGTACAGTAGTTTCATTTGGAAGCGATGAGTATTATTGTATAATAGGAAATCAAGTGGTTTCAAATCAGAGAATCTTTACAATCGATCTGGCTTATCATTTACAATCCCCCTCCTCTTATTGTTCATGATGGAGCTTTATTTGATATCAATTTTTAAATTCCATGCAATTTAATTCATGTTCGGAAGTTAATTGCGGTTTTTTGGTGTGGACGGAGCAAATTTATTTGATATCTGGGCTTGAATTTGTGCAATTTAATTTTTGTTTATTAGATATTGAGGTGTAAATGTTTTGCAAGTTAATTTTATGTTTACCAACCAAAATTTGATTCCATTTGGAAATTTCGATGAATCTATATGTTGTATATTAGGTTTCCAATATCTCGTATTTTTCTATTAGTGGATCAGAGCTATCAATGGTTGTCGGTAGTACAGCCATTGGAAAATGAATTTATCATTAATTCAATGAATTAATGGTTCCCATATGTCCTATTCAATATCATATTTGAGGACTTCATACCTCAAATATAGCTCTTTTCATTCAATATAAATTTTAGTGTCAAATGATCATTCAATATTGTTTACTTTCTACAACATTAATTAAAGATAGCTAATTTCATTTAATGAAATTCATTTCCATAACACCATGAAAATTATTTAGCGTTTGTAATTTACTGAAATCATACGTTAAAATTCGCAATTTATTTCCCTATCTTAAATAAAATCGTCCAATGTTCATAATTAACTGAATCCAATGTAAAAACTCGCTAAAGAAAGCAAAGATTTTATGTATAGGTAAATAAATCCAGGAAGGATTAGGTTTCTTTCTGAGAGAATTTAAAATAGAATTAAATATTAATAGAGCCTTGAGAAATGAGTATCATGTGAAGAGCCCAACCATCAGTACTGTTAAAAGGGCATGAAATTACCTGCTCACATGAACAATCATTTAGTATTGTAACAACCATGAAGCCATAATATAACATACAACCATTTATTACAAATTGTGGTTAATAATCGTAATATGAAGGGAGACACCAAATTAGTGTATCATGCAATATATAAATAACTTTAATCAATCATATGCAATGTATAAAGAACAACGTATTATATAATCCATAAATAAATTTAATTAGTGTAACATTGGAGGTCAATTTTTTAGTATAATAAATAACTTTAATTAGTCCTTTATGCAATCTATTTTTTAAAATACTCTATTGGTTTAATTCATTGGAGGTCGATTGTTGCAGAAGATATTGAATGTAGGGAGAAATCAACACAAACTATTGTGTTGTCGATCACTTGTCCCTTTTCTATGCAGCATTATGTAGTACTCGAAACAATGAATCCATTATGTCGGTGCTTGAAGTTATCCATAATTCAACCATATCAGTTATTCATAATTCAATAGTTGGGATGGGAGTTTTGTATTTATATTTTTTTGCATGTTTTTATTGGTAAGGAAGTTTTGTTGTTCTACATCATTGTTTAATTTTCAATCAACACAATAAATGATTTTATGGCTAGAATGGAATTATACATATAAATTTAAAGATCCATTTACAAGGTAGTGAAATGATTTCATGCATTATAAACAAGTTAAAAAGGAAATTTCCCATTGGTTCAAGTGAACGCCTATTCAGTTGAGAACACATAAAAATTCAAATGGTTGGAAGACTTCTTTCTTTACAAATGAATATCCATATTTTTAAAATTCACATAATTGAAAAGTATTATCTAATTGAACTTACGCTTACAACTTATGTCATTGTCATGGTGTTACCAAAGTACTTTTAGTACATAGTAGACTTGGGCCTTTATTGGTGTAGAGTAGTTGTGTATAAAAAAGATGAACATGAAACATTTTGATTAGGGTCAATCATTCATTATAACATTAGATATTAACTCTATATAATATAACAAGGTCGATAAAACATAACATATATAACGACAAGTTCCAGATATTTTGTATTTTTTTTAATAAGTGGGATCATTATAAACCCATGTAAATTATTTATGGATAAAATATAATTTGTTTCATTTTATTTATGTGAAAAAAAAACCATGCTCATCCTAAAACAAACTATATGATGTTTCCAAAATATTTGTTTATTTTCAATGTTTAAACTGTATGATGGTTCCAAAATATTGGTTTATTTTCAATGTATAAACTATATGATGTTTCCAAAATATTTGTTTATTTTCAATGGTTAACAAGCTTAATTCTTTTTCACCTATATTTGTTTAGTCCATGATGATTTAATGAAACAAATATTATGTGTTTCAAAACCTATCTCCAATTACAAGTAGAATTACATTTAGAAAACTCATATTTATTTGAAACTGTGAGGTAGAAATTATTATTTACCCAGTCAAACATTGTGATCAAGAAACATAATTGTACCTATTGTAGTGATTTAGTAGAAGTATGGGAACAAGAAATATGATATTGATGATGATTATGGTTAATGTCCACTGAGAAAGAGTAAGTTGAGAACCTTAGTAACTATGAATTGTGGTCCATGTTGTCTCCAAGCTCACAATACAACTTATTCTTAATGATAATGGACATGATTAGCTTACTCTACTATTTGAATTGTTGGATTACTGAGAGGAGGGGTGAATCAATAATATATATTTTTAATCCTTTTAACCATAGTATGAAAGTGTCATTTATCTTTATGAACAATATAACATTCTCATCCAATAAGTGCAGAGTAAATAAACCATTAAAAATGAACAATCATACACATACACAATACACCAAATTTTTTATGTGGAAACCCAATGTGGGAGAAAACCACGTCATGTTTTTTCTTATTTGTCTTTAAGAATTAAATTCATTGGAAGAACTAACTTCCTTTGTTTTCCAGTTGCAACTGGAAGGAGTCTCCAACCCCCTATTTTCAAGCTACAACCTAAGGGAAGATCCAACTCCCCAATTCTCTGGCTACAACCCCCTATGTTCTTCAACTACAACGGAAGGTGGATAAAACTACCTATCTTGGCCCCATCCAATCTCCCTAAAATATAAGTGCCAAATGTAGAAATTGAATATGTCACTGTCACAACCTATTCTGTCAAATCTATCACTAAGAAACCTATCACAATATACTCATCAACCAATATGATCTTATCACATATACCTCAAACACTATACCACAAGTTTGTACCTCAAACCATGTGATAGAACCTCATTGTTATACAACCTCTATTTGTACCAATAACTTCAATAACATACCTCAACAAAATCCCTCAAACATGAACCAATACTAAACTTCAATAGATCTTCCTCAGATCAACTCTACAACAAGCCCTAAAATTCCAAGAGGAAATCCAACAGATTTACTAGGAAAACCCTCAACCAGATTCATAAATTCAAGACTACACATATGAAAACCATACATTTTTTCTTCTTGTAGCGTTCTTCTATCTCCACGTTTTTGTTGCCGCAATTTTTGTTCCGCGATTTTTCTACCACACTTTTACTTCCATGGTTTTTTTACCGCACTTTTTCTGCCATGATTTTTCTGCCTCACTTTTCCTGTTTCAGTTTTTTTGCCACACTTTTCCTGGCGCACTTTTTCTTCCACACTTTTCCTGCTGCAGTTTTTCTTCCGTAGTTTTCCTGCCACACTTTTTCTGCCGTGATTTTTCTGCCACACTTTTTCTGCTGTACTTTTCCTGTCAGACTTTTTCTACCACATTTTTCCTTTCGCACTTCTTTTTCCATACTTTTCTCTTTCAATAATACCTGCCCAAATAACCTTTCACAAAATAGATATTCAATGATATTCAATAGGTGCTAATGGGAGATCATTTCTCTCTTATTTATAATTCCATGTGGCTTCCTCAAGGGGTTACCTTCAAACCAACTTAACCCACTTTCCTTCTTTTAGGGCTAACCCACTTCTAACCACTTGTCCACTTCTAACTCATGTTGATACAAATAGTAAATTCTCCACTTCTAGTTTCAACTAAATTATTTTTAATTATTTTCTTATTGCAACAACTTAACCGATGACTAACTCCTAGTTTCATCGACTTGACTAGTCAACTTATTCTAGGAGCTTATAGCATTATGTCAAGGTCTTTCATTTAAAATTTTGACCCATGACTAACTCCTAGTTTCATCGACTTGACTAGTCAACTTATTCTAGGAGCTTCTAGCATTATGTCAAGGTATTTCATTTAAAATTCTGATGCGAGTCTCTTCTTACATTCGGTGATGAGATTTTCTTCTCCAGTTAAGAATAGGTCATCCACATAAAGCAATAGTATTACTGGCTCATCATTCATAACCTTGAAGTAGAGGTTAGAATCAGCTTTACTTTTGGTGAATCCCAAGCTCATCAGGAAACTGTCTATATGGCCATACCAAGCTCTGGGAGCTTACTTCAATCCGTATAAGGCTTTCTTCAACTTGCATACATAAGACTTCCTGTCTTCAACTTCAAATCCTTGAGGTTGTTCTATATACACTTCCTCTTCGATGACACCATTTAGAAAGGTTGTCTTCACGTCCATCTGGTGTAACTTTCACTTCATCTTAGCTGCAAGGGCTATGATGGTTCTGATCAAAGTGTATCTGGCTACAGGAGCGAATGTCTCTTCATAGTCAATGCCTTCTTTTTGAGAAAAGCCAGGAGGGACAAATCTTTCTTTATACTTCTCAATACTTCTGTCAGCAGCATGTTTTATTTTGAAGAGCCATTTTGACGACACCACATTCTTACTCTTCAGTCTGGGAACTATTTCCCATACATCATTCTTTATTATGGATTGGTATTCTTCTGTCATGGCATCTATCGATTCCTTCTTCTGAATGGCTTCCTCAAAGCAGGTAGGCTTCATATTCTAAGAGATCACACATCAAAGCCGTGTAACTGGAGAATGGCTTTGGTCTTTTCACCTGTCTTGTAGTTCCTTTCGAAACACCATACTTTTCTCCATCTTGAATAAGCTCTCTTGCCCAAGCAGGATTTATTTTATGGGAGAAGGTCATTTGAGGAGGTTCTTGAACTTCTGTTACATCATGGTATTCAAGAATTTCCTCATCAGGGGAAGTTAGGACTTCCCTCACTGGTTCTGTAGCTCTGGGAACCTCCCTCACTGATTTTGCAATCCTGGGGATTATGGGTTCCTCTTCATACAATTCTTCAAGATGGCATCTTCTTGATTTCTTGAGCGCTACATCTTCATCAAAGGTCACGTTCATGCTAATCTCAATGTGGCAGTGACCTGGTATATAAATTCTGAAGGCTGACCTCATAGTATCCCACAAATATTCCCTTCTTTCCTGAGGGTTCCATCTTGTTTCTCTTCTCTTTCAGAATGTGTATGAAGACTAGGAAGCCAAATATTTTGAGATGGATTATCTCTAGTATATTTCCAGTGAACATCTCTTCTGAGGTCTTGAACCCAAGTGCGCTATGGGATAAACAGTTATGTACATAAACAACTACCATTGTTGCTTCTGCCCATAAGCACATAGGAAGATCTTGATCATGGATCATGGTCTTCACAACTTCCATAATCATTCTGTTCTTCCTTTCAGCTACACCGTTCTGTTGAGAATTATAGGGAGTAGTGATTTCCCTCTTGACCCCAATATCTCTGCAGAAGTTCATGAACTCCTTTGAGCTGTATTCTCCTCCATTATCTGACCCGAGTATATTAATCTTCCTTTCAGAAAGATTCTCTATAAAGGCTTTGAATTCCTTGAACTTGTTGAATACTTCAACTGTAGATTTCAAAAAGTATATCCAGGTCTTATGAGAATAATCATCAATGAATGATACATAGTATACATACCCACTAATGGAGGATGATGGCATTGACCCACACACACCTGAATGAATGAGTTCTAGGACTCCTTCTTCTTTACTGTCCCTCTTTGGAAAATGGTTATTGACATTCTTCCCTTACGCACATCCATTGCATATTCCTTCCTGAATAGCCTTGAGTTCTAGTAAATCTGTGATAGCTTTGCATATGTATGGTAGCACCTTGTAGTTGATGTGACCTAATATTCTATGCCAAAGTTCACATGAGTTTTCAATGGCATGGGTCATGGCAGTCTCTGAGTGAACCTTTATCTTATATAAACCATTTTCTTCATTTCTAATGATGATTGCTTCATTTATGGTTTCTCCTCTAGCCCACGTAAGAACTTCTCCATCTATGAAGGCAACTTTGTGGCCTTTCTTGCCTAAAGTTGAAATTGATAGTAATTTCTTCTTGAAACCTGGTACATGGAGTACGTCCTTCATCTTTATTGAATTTTCTGAATCTAGCTTGTAGTTTGATTGTCCCACTCCCTTGATGGGATATTGGTAAACATCTCCAAGTGTCACTTTCTGAGAAAACTTATTTTCTGAAATATAAGAAAGAGTTTTTCTCTTACCTGTCATGTTCTTTGATGCACCACTATCAATGAGCCATGTGTCCTCTCCAGGTGTTACTGATCTTGAGAGGGCCGAGATCAAGACATGGTCTTTGATCTACTCTCTTATCATATTTGTAGGTGGCTCTTCATCTTCGACTGTTTGGGCATGGTGCCTCTTATGTTTCCTCTTGTATTCTTCTCGTCTAACTGGAAAAGAATTCACCATGTGTCACATCTTATCACAATGATAGCATTGTATAGATGAGTAGTCTCTTTCCTTGCGTTGTCCTTTCTTCTGAAATCTCCTTGGATGAGATTTTTCATGATTGCATTTGTTTTGGGGTTGAGATTCTTTGTAAGACTCTTTCTGGAAGTAAAATTTCTTCCTTCCACTTTTAGTGTGAGTAGCTAGGGCTTGATCATCATCCCTTGCTAGTAACGCTTCACGGTTAACAACTATTGTCTCTTCTTGGATGCATTCTTTCCATAGACCATCAAACTTTAGTTTCTCCTTTCTGGAACAAATTGTCTGGATGAATGTGTCCCAAGGTCTTGTGAGACCATTTAGGTCCATCATTATGAGTTCATCTTCGTCTATGGTGTCTCCAATTACTTCTAATTGTTGTTTGAATTCTGAGATCTTGGACAATTATTCTTCGATTGATTCTCCTTTCTGCATTCTTGTATTCTTGAGCTAAGATCTAAGATTCATCTTCCGATTTATGTTCTTTCCTTCATACAATATGGTTAGGGCATCAAACATTTCCTTTGGAGTCTTCTTTGATGACATGTGAGGGATTGGATGATCTTTGATAGAGTCTACAATAATTCTTTGAGCCCTTATCGTGTCCTTTTGATGCTTTTCTTTTTCTGTAGCATCTTCAGGTTCTATCACTTCGTCTTTGATGAATCTTGCTAGGTCATTCTCAGAAAGGATGAGTCTAATCCTATACTTCTAGGCATGAAATTTTTCCAGTCCTTCTATCTTGTCAACAAGCTTAGTGATTCCATACTTTTTCTTGGATCTAGAAAAATGACCAAAAAATGAAAATTCTCAAAATCAATTTTTGATCTTACCAGGAGGTGCACTTGGCTAAGGTGAGTAGCCTGGTGTGTCTAGATATGAGAAAATCCAACTTTGGCCTCTCCAAACTTGCTTTGCAGATTTCTAGACTGGTGCTTCTGGTTTTCTAGAACTTCTGGTACTCTGGTACTTCTGGTACTTTTGGTGCACTGGTTTTCTGGTATTTCTGGTACTTTTGTGAAACTAGGGTTTCACTTTCTAGGAGATCCACCCACAAAAAGGTGTGTTGAAGGTGCCAAAATTATCCTTGGGGGAGGGCACACTTTTCTAGATGGTTTTAGGGCCGAAATACCTCTCCATCAAAAATCCCTAATTTGCATGTACGACAACAATGACATTTTTCACTTTTCTCTTGTGAAAGATGCTCTTTTTAGCTTAGCTCTGATACCATGTTAATGTTTATTCCATTATTATAGTTCTTTTCATTTCAATAGATAACAACAACATAAGAAAAATATCACTGAGAAATACACAATCACAAGAGACACAACATTTATCCTGGGAAACCCTCTAGGGGAAGAAAACCCAGCAAAACTTCCTTATTATAGATTGCCAATACAATGCCAAGAGATAACTCAAACCAATACAAGAATTCATCTCCTAAATATGTGCCACTCTCTCTCTCTTATCCAACTGTAGCTTCGAAACTTGTCTCTGAAACTGAGAAAGTGAAGTGTGTCTAAGTGAGGCGCTAGCCTTCTTATTTATACAAGTCTGGCACATGTGAAGTGTCTCTTCACTGGCAGGGCCAAACTCTCAATCTGGGTGGGTAAACCCACCTTCATTATATTCTGGGCTTCTTTAATATTATCTCTGGATAACTTCTTCTTTAGCCTTTTACAATTACATTTTGACCAATCCGCAAAAGGGGATTTGGTCCTATTACAATAGCCGACATGATCAATCTACAATGGGGATTGATCCTATGAATAATATATCAATAATAAGTAGAATATACTTTGCAGTTACATTATTTCAACACTCCCCCTTAACAAGAAGGGTATTCTTCAACAACATCAATTGAGAGAGGTCTGCATCATCAGTGGCATCAAGAGGACAGTATCGTCAATATCATCTTGGAACATTGGCTAGCATATCTATAAATCATCGGAAGTTTTCTTCATCGGCAACATCATCATTCTCAAAGGAATGCCATCATCATATGCATCAATAAGTATTAGTATAAAACTGATACCTCATCACAGCATGAGGCTAGCCCATCATAATACTAGACTGGCTTTTTGTCACAACTGTTAAGTCGGAGGCTCAATGCTAGTCACATCTCATCATCTTTCTTTACGTCTAATAAATAGGTCAGAAGCAAGGAACACATCATCTCGCTTTACGTATAACAACTAGGTCAAAAGCAAGGAACGCATTATCTTGCTTTATGTCTAACAACTAGGCTAGAAGCAAGGAACACGTCATCTTGATTTACGTCAGACAACTAGGTCAGAAGAAAGGAACACATCATCTTGCTTTACATCTAACAACTAGGTCAAAAGCAAGGAACACATCATCTTTCTTTACGTCTAACAACTAGGTCAGAAGCAAGGAACACATCATCTTGCTTTATGTCTAAAAACTAGGTTAGAAGCAAGGAACACATCATCTTTCTTTACATCTAACAACTATGTCAGAAGCAAGGAACACATCATCTTGCTTTACGTCTAACAACTAGGTCAGAAGCAAGGAACACATCATCTTGCTTTACGTCTAACAACTAGGTCAGAAGCAAGGAACACATCAGCTACTCCCCCTTTCAGTGAGGGTCCTTTCGGACTATACCAAGCTTATCTCAAAAATGCTCAAAGTTTACACGAGATAGAGGCTTGGTCAATACATCAACAACCTGTTCATCCATGCTAACGTACTGGAGCTTTAAGGCTCCTCTCTACACCATGTCATGGATGAAATGATAGCGAATCTCTATGTGCTTCAACCTATCATGGAATACATGATTCTCTGTCATCTTTATGCAGCTCTGGTTGTCACATAGGATCGTGGTTGCTTCCATCTCTAGGTAAAATAGATCATTCAACAACTTTCGAAGCCATATATCTTTGTAGCTAGCAGAACATGCGGCAATGTACTCTGCTTCCACTGTGATGAGAGAAATACTAGATTGCTTCCTACTCTACCACAAGATCATGGCTGATCCCAAACTGAAACAACATCCTAAAGTGTTTTTTCTATCAACAATGATTCCTACCCAATCTGAATCAGTATACCCACTCAATGTGAAATCATGATCTCCATCATAATTGGTACCATAATCTACTGTACCCTTAAGGTACCTTATCACATGTTTTGTTGCCACTAGGTGAACATGTCTGGGCTCTACCAGAAATTGACTCAAGGTGTTCAAGGAAAAACAGATGTATGGTCCGGTGTTCATCAGGTACATCAGTGATCCAATAATCTGCCTATACAATGTGGCATCAATCAAATATGATGAAGTATCGACCAACAACTTCAGCTTCACTTCCATGGGTGTATTCATGGACTTGCATTCCAACATGTCAAATCTCTTCAGGATTTTGACTGCATACTTCCCTTGGTTAAGGAAGATCCTCTCTGGACTCTTCCATACCTCAAGACCTAAGAAATAATGCATTATGTCAAGGTATTTCATTTCAAATTATGATGCGAGTCTCTTATTACATTCGGTGATGAGATTTTCTTCTCCAGTTAAGAATAAGTCATCCACATAAAGCAATAGTATTACTGGCTCATCATTCATAACCTTGAAGTAGAGGTTAGAATTAGCTTTACTTTTGGTGAATCCCAAGCTCGTCAGGAAACTGTCTATACAACCATACCAAGCTCTGGGAGCTTGCTTCAATCCGTATAAGGATTTCTTCAACTTGCAAACATGAGACTTCCTGTCTTCAACTTCAAATCCTTGAGTTTTCTCTATATACAGTTCCTCTTCGATGACACCATTTAGGAAGGTTGCCTTCATGTCCATCTGGTGTAACTTCCACTTCATCTTAGCTGCAAGGGCTATGATGGATTTGATCAAAGTGTATATGGCTACAAGAGCGAGTGTCTCTTCATAGTCAATGCCTTCTTTTTGAGAAAAGCCACGAGCGACAAATCTTGCTTTATACTTCTCAATACTTCCATCAGCAACATGTTTTATTTTGAAGAGCCATTTTGACGACACCACATCCTTACTCTTCAGTATGGGAACTATTTCCCATACACTGTTCTTTATTATGGATTGGTATTCTTTTGTCATGGCATCTTCCCATTCCTTCTTCTGAATGGCTTCTTCAAAGAAGGTAGGCTCCTCTTCTAGGAGATCACACATCAAAGCCGTGTAACTGGAGAATGGCTTTGGTCTTTTCACCTGTCTTGTAGTTCCTTCGGGAACACCATACTTCTCTCCATATTGAATAAGCTCTCTTTCCCAAGCAGGGTTTTTTTATGGGAGAAGGTCATTTAAGGAGGTTCTTGAACTTTTGTTACATCGTGGTCTTCAAGAATTTCCTCATCAGTTGAAGTTAGGACTTCCCTCACTAGTTCTGCAGCTCTAGGAACCTCCCTCACTGATTCTGCAATGCTAGGGATTATGGGTTCCTATTCATACAGTTCTTCAAGCTGACATCTTCTTGATTTCTTGAGCACTGCATCTTCATCAAAGGTCACATCCCTGCCGATCTCAATGTGGCGGTGACCTAGTATATAAATTCTGAAGGCCTTGGAGAGCTCACAGTATCCCACAATTATTCCCTTCTTTCCTGAGGGTTCCAACTTGCTTCTCTTCTCTTTCAAAATGTGTATGAAGACTGGGCAGAAAAATATTTTGAGATGGCTTACCTCTAGTATCTTTCCAGTGAGCATCTCTTCTGAGGTCTTGAACCCAAGTTCTCTATGGAATAAATGGTTCTGTACATAAACAACTTCCATTTCTGCTTCTTCCCATAAGCACATAGGAAGATCTTGATCATGGTCTTCACATCTTCCATAATCGTTCTATTCTTCCTTTCATCTACACCGTTCTATTGAGGATTATAGGGAGTAGTGAGTTCCTTCTTGATCCTAATATGAAGTTCATGAACTCCTTTGAGGTGTATTCTCCTCCATTATTTGACCTGAGTATCTTAATATTCCTTTTAGAAAGATTCTCTATCAAGGCTTTGAATTCCTTGAACTTGCTAAATACTTCATCTTTAGATTTCAAAAACTATATCCAGGTCTTATGAGAATAATCGTCAATGAATGATACATAGTATACATACCCACTAATGGAGGATGATGGCATTGGGCCACACATGTCTGAATGAATGAGTTCTAAGACTCCTTCTTCTTTTTTGTCCCTTTTTGAAAAAGGGTTCTTGACATTCTTCCCTTGCGCACATCCATTGCTTATGCCTTCCTGATCAACCTTGAGTTCTGGTAAACCTACGACAGCTTTGCATATGTATGGTAGTGCCTTGTAGTTGATGTGAGCTAATCTTCTATGCCAAAGTTCACATGAGTTTTCAATGGCATGGGTCATGGCAGTCTCTGAATGACCCTTTAGCTTATATAAACCATTTTCTTCATTTCCAATGATGATTGCTTCATTTATGGTTTCTCCTCTAGCCCACATAAGAACTTCTCCATCTATGAAGGCAACTATGTAGCCTTTCTTGTCTAAAGCTGAAATTGATAGAAATTTCTTCTTCAAACCTGGTACACAGAGTACGTCCTTCATCTTCATTGAATTTTGTAAATCTAGCTCGTAGTTTGATTCTCCCACTCCCTTGATGGGATATTGGTAATCATGTCCATGTGCCACTTTCTGAGAAAAAATCTTTTTTGAAATACAAGAAAGAGTGTGTCTCTTACCTGTCATTTTCTTTGATGCACCACTATCAATGAGCCACATGTCCTCTCCAGGTGTTACCGATCCTGAGAGGGCTGAGATCAAGACATGCTCTTTGATCTGATCTCTTATCATGTTTGTAGGTGGCTCTTTATCTTTGACTATGTGGGCATGGTGCCTATTATGTTTCCTCTTGTATTCTTCTCATCTGTTTGGACAAGAATTCACCATGTGTCCCATCTTATCACATTGATAACATTGTATAGATGAGTAGTCTCTTTCCTTGCGTGTCCTTTCTTCTGAAATCTCCTTGGATGAGATTTTTCATGATTGAATTTGTTTGGGGGTTGATATTCTTTGTAAGAATCTTTCTAGAAGTAAGGTTTCTTCCTTCCACTTTTGGTGTGAGTAGCTAGGGCTTGATCATCATCCCTTTCTAGTAACGCTTCACAGTTGACAACTGTTGTCTCTTCTTGGATGTATTCTTCCCATAGACCATCAAACTTTAGTTTCTCCTTTATAGCACAAATCATTTAGATGAATGTGTCCCAAGGTCTTGTGAGACCATTTAGGGCCTTCATTATGAGTTCATATTCGTCTATGGTGTCTCCAATTGCTACTAATTGTTGTTTGAATTCTGAGATCTTGGAGAAGTATTCTTCGATTGATTCTCCTTTATGCATTCTCGTATTCTTGAGCTGAGATCTAAGATTCATCTTTCGGTTTATGTTCTATCCTTCATACAATCTGGTTAGGGCATAAAACATTTCTTTTGGAGTCTTCTTTGATGACATGTGAGAGATTAGATGATATTTGATAGAGTCTGCAATGATTCTTTGAGCCCTTATCATGTCCTTTTGATGCTTTGCTTTTTCTGTAGCATCTTCGAGTTCTGGCACTTCATCTTTGATGAATCTTGCTAGGTCATTCTCAGCAAGGATGAGTCCAATCCTATACTTCCAGGCATGGAAGTTTTCCAGTACTTCTAGCTTGTCAACAAGCTTAGTGCTTGCAAACATCGTTTTCTTGGATCTAGAAAAATGACCAAAAAATGAAAATGCTCAAAATCAATTTTTGATCTTACCAGGAGGTGCGCTTGGTTGAGGTCAGTAGCATGGTGTGTCTAGATATGAGAAAATCCAATTTTTTCCTCTCCAAACTTGCTTTGTAGATTTCTGGACTGGTGCTTTTGGTTTTCTGGTACTTCTGGTACTCTAATACTTCTGGTACTTTTGGTGCACTAGTTTTTTGGTACTTTTGGTACTTTTGTGAAACTAGGGTTTCACTTTCTGGGATATACACCCACTGAAAAGGTGCGCTGAAGGTGCCAAAATGATCGTTGGGGGAGGACACACTTTTCTATATGCTTTTAGGGTTGAAATACCTATCCATAAAAAATCCCTAATTTGCATGTACGACAACAGTGACGTTTTTCACTTTTCTCTTGTGAAAGATGCTCTCCTCAGCTTGGCTCTAATACCATGTTAATGTTTATGCCATTATTGTAGTTCTTTGTATTTCAATAGATAACAACAACATAAGAACAAGATCACTGATAAATACACAATCACAAGAGACACAACATTTATCTTGGGAAACCCTCTAGGGGAAGAAAACCCAACAAAACTTCCTTATTATAGATTCACAATACAATGCCAAGAGATAACTCAAACCAATATAGAAATTCCTCTCCTATAGATGCGCCACTCTCTCTCTCTCTTCTCCAACTGCAGCTCAGAAACGTTTCTCTCAAACTGAGCAAGTGAAGTGTGTCTAAGTGAGGCGCTAGCCTTCTTATTTATACAAGTCTGGCATGTGTGAAGTGTCTCTTCATTGGCAGGGCCTACTTCTCAATCTGGGTGGGTAAACCCACCTTCATTATATTATGGGCTTCTTTAATATTATGTGGGGCTGACTTCTTCTTTAGCCTTTTACAATTACATTTTGACCAATCCGCAAAAGGGGATTTGGTCCTATTACAATAGCCGACATGATCAATCCACAGTGGGGATTGATCCTATGAATAATATATCAATAATAAGCAGAATACATTTTGCAGTTACATTATTTCAATAAAATTTTCTACTGGACTTGCTTCAAGGGTTGACATCAATGACAAGCAACCCAATTAATCAACATGAATCTGTATTGCACCAAACTTAGTAATGTTATTTATACTCGAGTTTGAAGGAAAGGGGAAAATGTTCATTTGTACTGTAAACAAGGTGAAGATTAAATAATTATGTAAATATCTGTTTTATAAAAAATATTAATAAAAATAATAAATCCATTAAAAAAAGTGAGCAGTCAATAATTATTTTAAAAAAAATATTTTTAAAAATATTTCTTTTTAAAAAGGGATTAATATTTCATCAACAAATTATGAGAAGAGTTGACTCTTCTTAACGAAATAAGGAAGACTTTCTTTTTTACTAGTTTTTTAGGGTGTTGAATCCATTTATGCAGTAAAAAATGCAATTTAATTAATATAAAATGGTGAATTCACCAAGATTTATTTGGCTGGCTTCAACTAAAATAGTTAAAAAGTCGAATGTTTAGGCAACACCTTTTTTTTAACAAGTTTTACCAATACACTTGTTTTTAAAAAGGACTTATTATATTATCAACAAATTGTGAGAAGTGTTGACTCTTCTTAATGAAACAAGGAAGAGCTTATTTTTTTTTACACTTTTTACAAATTAAAAATATGGCATTGAAAGGAGTTAAACACCAATGATAATAAAGTGAAAAAACAAAATGTTGAAAATTCATATTAAAATTGTAAGGAGTTTTATGGCCATATTAGAATTTATAGAATGAATTCTCGTTGCCTTAAAAATAATTTTTCCTAAAGTGGAAAAAAATATAGATTTTCTTTGAGTGAATGGAAATAGATAGAAACTATAGTTACAAAATTGAAAAAGACCTTAGAGTAAGAGTTGAAATTGGACTAAAAAAAAATCACTAAGCAGAATAATAAATATTTTTATGTTTGGGTATACAAAATTAGTAAACCATTGTTTAATAAATCACTAAGTAAACCTTCCAAACCATCAAAAACTCTGGGCCAACACAAAAACCATATTTTGAGACCCGTTGAAGTTTTCCAAAGCAAGTATGAATTTCTAGCAAATCAATTCATCTAGTTTCTATGAAAATTAAAGTTTGACTTTGAAGTCCTCTATAACTTCGCCAAGTTTTGTCACAAGACTTAAAAACCTTAGTTTTGTTCCTTAGATAAAGAAGTATCATTTTTCCCAAGATCTAACAATACTTTAATTCATGTGAGAATTTAAATTGACGCCAAAATAGACAACTCTCATGTTTACACGTTTACAATTTTCACAATAATGTCACCACATTTAGTTTTTGAACTCATTGCATATTTAAAATATAAAGTGAGGAATATCTAGGTCTTCCCTTTTTTTAGAATATATATATATATATATATATAATTTATATTACAAATAATTAATGTAAAATTAGTTCTAGCTAACATCAATGATGGTTTTGTATTTATTAGTGATTAATGATGATAATAAAAGTTGTCATCTATTTTATTACATTTTCATATCAAATTGTAAATAGATGATATCTAAATTTTTTGTTTCTACGATATACTTGGAAAAAATTATACACTATTCATTTCTCTATATTATCTTTGTGTCATTGATTGTTCTCTCACTCAATATTATGATGGTCATAAAAACATATGTTACTTAGTTTTTTTCAGCGTTCCCTTTCCCCCACTTCGTAACCTATAATGTTGTATAAAATGATACTTAAAATGTTCAAAAATCTAAGGTGTATTTTCATGGAATATAATTTATAAGAGATGCCTATAATGTTACATAAATGCTATTAAATATGTTACATAGAATGATATTAATGATGTTACATATTAATATCATTAACATGCATTTTAATGAAGGACAATTTATACAAAATGAAATTTAAGATTATGGAAGACAATTTATAGGGACTATAAAAGGGAATTCAATATGTTTGAATGCTATATAAAATGAAATTTACATTATTTAAGTTTATAATGTATTTTTAATTTTTTTATTAATTAAATATATATTTTTTAAAATCAATTTAATTAAAAAAAATAATAATAATCATTTCCCTCAAATGGGGTGTTACTACAGGATAGGTGTCACGAGGATGGGAATGGTGAATGCCAATGTAGAAACAACCACATGATGGGAACATTCCCCTCCCCACCTCCTACACCATGAAATTAAATCCAATTCATTGCTACCAGAGCGCCATTAATGCTCCTAGTGCACTTTGCTTTGGCCTCTCATCTGATAGATGGATCCACCATTACTATGGTCACCTCTACGTGTGTGATTCCTCCCCTCTTAGTGGTATTCATACCATGAAGCTCACCGGCATCTCCTACATTTTTATCATGTCTTATCAGATCCATCCCATGGTATGTGCCCTACTCTGGTGCTTACCGGCCATTCTCACCATTTCCTTGTGCCTGCTTACCTTTTCTCTACTCCATCCATATCGAGATTGGGTGGAAAGTCCAAACGTGGTTTGTCTTGGCACCAAAATCGATCATGCCTAGAAATTTGACCCCCGCACCCTCACATAGCTCATCAGCCTCCTCGCCGGCCTCTTCAGAGTAGTCCGCTCATAGTCTCAGTGGTCTCCCACCTCTCTCCTCACCCTATGCGTGTAGAGTTGAATGGTTCGACCTCTTGGGGAACTCACTGGGCTTCAACACAGAGCTTATACTAGACTTGGCATCCTCTTCACAACCCACCCTAGTTGCCCCTCCCAATTGTCTCGAGAGCTCTGCTCTTGCTCCTTCATTAGTGAAATCGTCACTGGTCCAATATCCATGCGAAGGTATCTTTGGATTCCATGAGAAGCATCCAGAACATCCCCACTCATGATCAGATTGCACTACCTATGAAAAATTCCAAGATGACCTTACAATTCTGCAAGACCTGGTGTTTGAGGTTTGCAAAGAGGTGGACAACCTGTGCTTTCACTTAGAAGACCTGGACAAAAAGGGGACACAAATCCTACAGATGCTCTCCTCTTTTCATGGTTCTTTCCACCCATCAGAAGAGGCACCAAATGCATCAGTGGACTCAGAGACGATACTGGTCCCAGCTTGGCAAAGGTCTCCAGTGGATGACGCAGCACCAGACTTGGCTCCAACACTCTAGGCACCCACCTTGGATACGATGCCATGCAACACGTCCACAACATGAGCTGCATAGGTGTCAGACTACATGAGATGCACAAGTGTCAGACTGCATGAGATGCATAGGTGTCATACTGTTGCTGGTTGTTTTTTTTATATTTTTCCACTTGTATTTTTAGTTAAAATCTATTATGATTGTCTTATGTTAGTCCTAGAGGGTCTATAATCCTGGGTGAATCAGTTTCCCCATGAGGCGATTCCACTCCATTTTCTTAATTATGTTATATGACTGGTTTTTTGAAACAATGGTTTTGGACTTGGGAAGTTGGCTGAATTGGTTTCCCCACAGAGCAATTCAATAACTACAGTCCTCAGATAAACATGGTGACACTGTAATTTTTTATTCTGGAAGGATTTTTATAGAATACTTACTTACACACCCAGATGGGGTGACACTTGGAAAAAGGAGGGGATCATATGGCATGGACACTTGGCAGAGGGAGTTATTGTCCCAAGTCGCCACCGCCGATGTATTTACTCCCCATGTCACACACCATGAGGAGATTTAATTCAGTGCACCTTGTGGATATCTTGGATGAGCGATCCAGCCAGGCTACCAGTATCAGCCACTTGCAGCAGTCCCGTCGACCTTCAATGATGATGGGAGAGGCATCTATGGCTCCTCAGAGCATTAAATGTAACCATAGCACACATTTCTTCCTATTTTTTTCCTGTTACGATCATTGCACAGAGCTCCTCGGCCCTCCTGGCTTGATAGCTTGCATTTTGTGCGTCCTCTTGGCTTCCTATCGCCATCATGGCTCCCCCACGACCCCCTCTCATCCCCCCTACCCCCTGGTTCTTCCCACCATGCCCCAAGAGTGGGGTAAGCCCAGGCAGGGCACCAGAAAAATGAATTCCCTCACCCGAGCCACCAGACTCAGAGCCTCTCAGCGAGATTTAATTGCTTGAATTTCATCCTCGCCCATAGCCACAATAGAAGCACTTAGATGACCCTGCATGCTCCAAAAATGGAGACCCCGTCACCCAGGTCCCAGTTTTTTGTTAATCACAGATTTAGAATGGACAGTGATTTAGTTCTCACTCTTTTTTCTAGTTATGTAATTCTCTTAGTTATGGCGGATCTGAATGAGGCAAACCCCATGCTAGTTAGATGGAACAAGGTTCCTGTAAAAACTTCAGTCCTCTGCATAATTTTTGCAAAATATTTTTCATCCATGATAGACATATCATCGCTTGGAGCCACCTATTCTGGTTTCCCTTATGTGGCGGAACAGGTGACTGCTAAGCATCACACAGTTGTATACTCATGATTTAATATAAAATATTTCTTTTATTTAAAAAAAAAAAAAATACTTACTTACAAGTAATAATAATAATAATAATAATTTAATTAATAAAAAAATTAAAAATCAATTTAATTAATAAAAAATAATCATTAAAAAATAAAATTGATTAACTTTACACTAAATATTAATAAATAATCTAAAAATCTAAATATATTAATTTTTTTTTTCTATATAAAATATTAAAATTCTAAAATAATAGTACTAAAATAATTGAATAAAAAACTATATTTATTACTATTTAAAAAATATGTTTTCTTCATTTGTGGTTCATGTTCTTTCCACTTTATCTTTTTCCTATTCTCTATGATTCATATATCCAATTTACATTTGGTTCTCTCCTCGGACGATGCTAATAGATAAATTAGTAATAAACAAATTTAGATATATTAAATAATTGGTATCAAAAAGTTGAAATTTTTTATATTATAAAAAAATATATTTGTACTTTTACTTTATATACTAATGGAAATGAGACGAATAATATGATATGGTGGTTTGCATCAATAAATAGGTTATGTAAGGTACCACGTGTAATGTAATATGCAAAAATAAAAATATTCAACAAATATCAATGGAACAATAAAATCGTGAGAATAGTAATACTAGTAATAATACTTTTATGGAAAGAAAGAAATGTGCACTTTTTTTTAGGGGGGAAATTCCAAAAGAGTATGAATAATATGATACAATAGTTTCATCGCACAACAATAAATAGATTATGTAAGGTACCAGATGTAATGTAATATGCAGAAACAAAAATATTCAGCAAATATCAATGAAACGATAAAATATTGATAATGGAAATACCAATAATAATACTTTTATTGAAAAAAAACAATTTTCACTTTCCTCTTCGAGGGGGAAACCTCCAAAAGAGTAGATCTCTATTACAATAAATCTCAAGACAAGGATTTCTCATGCCTCATACTTTATTTATACTAATTCTATCTTCTAAATAACAATCTAGAGGAAGATCTTTATAGAAATAGAAGCTTATGTTAGGTCTTCTTACATTAACTTGTTCACATTTATTAAATAGGCCTTATTAACTAATGTTGACCTTTATTACATGAAAAATATATTATTCTATCTATATGAGGGGTCAATGAGGTTAGGTCTCTAACATGCCTCCCCTTGAAAATGAGTCTTGTCCTCAAGGCTTAAGATGAGGAAATTGTTGTAGAATGGCAGCTGACTCCCAATTGACATATTTTGGTGGAGTATCCTTCCATTGAGCTAACACTTCCTGGATGGTGCACTGAAAAATATGATAATCACGTCGGTACAAGACAAATTGTGGCTGCAACCAAATGGAACCTTCTTCATCCAACTCTGGTAGACTGGTCTGGGTGTGGCACTTAGTGCCAATCACTTTCTTTAAGCATGAGACATGAAAAACAAGCTGTAGCTTGGAGTGACTAGAAAAATCTAGTTGATAGGACACTAGCCCCATGCGTTTGAGAATAGTATAAGGACCATAAAATTTGTGGGAAAGTTTCTAACATTGTTGGGATTTTAGTGAAGTCTAATTGGACGGTTGTAGACAGAGAAACACATGGTCCGCTTTTGCAAATTGATGTTCAGAATGACCCTGATCTTCTTGTTGCTTCATGCAGTTTTGAGCCATGAATTTTTTTTCTTTGAGAGTATAGAGAATGGTCATGTGGACTATAAGATTGCGGTCAACCTATTGAACCTTTGAGACACTCGACATGTATGGGACAACCGATGGTGTCTTATGTCTGTAGACTACTTCAAAGGGTGTCATGTGAGTGGAAGTATGGTAAGAGGTGTTGTACCACCATTCAGCTAGGGGTAACCCATGAACCCACTGATGTTGTCTCTCAGACACAAAACACCTCAAATATGTTTCCAAAAACTTATTGACTGCTTATGTTTGGCCATCATTATGGGGATGATAGGTTGTGCTAAGATGAAATTGGGTTCCTTGGAGCCTGAATAATTGTTATGCACCTGGTTATGCTATATTTAGCAGAAAAAGGAATATCACAAAAATTACCAACAGAACAACATAATATAGAGAACAACACACCAAAATGATACCTTTATTGAAAGGGGAGCAATGTTCACTTGCCTCTTCAAGGGGGAAACCTCCAAAAAAGAAATTCTCTATTACAATAATTATCAAGACAAAACTTCTCATTCCCTCAACTCCTATTTATGCTAAATCTATCTAACAAAATAAAAATCTAGAGGAAGATCTTTGTATAAGCGAAAGCTTCTATTAGGTCTTCTTACATTTGACTTGTTCACCTTATACTAGGGCTTATTTATTAATTTCGGCATTTATTACATGGAAAATATATTACTCTACCTATATGAGGGGTTAGGGAGGTTAGGTCCCTAACATTCCCCCCCCCCCCCCCNGGGTTAGGGAGGTTAGGTCCCTAACATTCCCCCCCCCCCTCCCTTAAAAATAACCTTGTCCTCAAGGCTTGAGATAAGGAAATTGTTGCATAACGGTAGTCAACTCCCAAGTGACATCTTCTAGCTATGTGTCCTTTCACTAAACTAAATATTCCTTGATAGTGCGTTGGTGGAGACAATGCTCTCACTGGTCCAAGACTTCTTTTGGAAGAAACCAAATGGAACCTTATTCTTCCAACTAAGGTAGATTGGTATGAATCTGGCACCTAGTGTCGAGCACTTTCTTTAAGAAAGAAACATGAAAAACAATATGTAGCTTAGAGTAACTGGACAACTCTAACTGGTAGGCCATTGGCCCCACTCTCTTGAGAATACGATAAGGGCCATAAAATTTGGGGGAGAGTTTCTAACAATGTTGGTATTTGAGTGAATTCGTCTTATAAGGTTGCAGAAGAAGAAACACCTATTCCCATTCAAAAAATTCATGTTCATAATGACCCTGATTTGCTTGTTGTTTCATGTGATTCTGAGCCATTACCAAATTTTCTTTGAGAATACAGATAATGGCCATGCAAACTGTAATATTTTGATCCACTTGCTAAACATTTAAGACAGTGGGCATGTATGATAGAAATGAGGGTGTATGTTTTTCATATACTTCTTCAAAAGGAATCATGTGAGTGGTGGTATGGTAAGAGGCGTTGTACCACCATTAAATGAGGGCTAACCACTGAACCCAGTGATTTTATATGTCGAATAAAAAACACATCAAATAGGTTTCCAAATACTTGTTCACTGCTTCAGTTTGTCCATCAGTATGAGGATGATATGATGTGTTGAGATGCAATTGGGTTCCTTGGATTCAGAACAATTCTTTCCAGAAAGTGCTGGTAAAAGTTGGATCATGGTCAGAAACAATACAATGATGCATGCAATGGAGTTTGAAGATATTATCAATCAGAATTTGAGCCATGGTGGATGTTGTTAATGGGTGTTTAAGAACACATAAATGAGAATATTTGGAAATATGATCCACTATTACCATGATCACTAACTTATTGCCTGATTTAGGTAAGCTAATAATGAACTCCATATAAATATTTTTCCAAAGACTAGGTGGAATTGAAAGCGCTTGGAGTGTGCCTAGAGCTTTGAGTGTCTCTCCCTTATTGCGTTGAAAGGTATCACATCCACCAACAAACATGTGGATTTCCTATTTCATACCGTCCTAGAAAAAAAGAATGTTTGATCCGTGCATGAAATGCAGAGAGCATGGTGGATTTAAGGTTTGATTGTTTGCTTAAATAAAAACAACCTTTATAATGAATCTCGTCATGGTGCCACAAGTACCTTGGAGAATATTTCAGATCTTGCTGCAATGTTTGGATCAATCTGGAAAATTTGGGGTCTTGCAACCACTCCTGGATAACCTCCTGAAGCCAATCTGCGACAATCAAAGAGAGGGAAAAAAGGTACCCGTCTTCTTCATATTTCCTGGAAAGGGAATCAACCACCACATTTTCTTTATCTTTTTTGTAGATGATCTGATAATCATATCCAAACAACTTGGTTACCCATTTTTGTTGCTTCGGGCAAGAAATTTTTTATTCCAAAAAACACTTGAGGCTTTGATGATCAATTTTAATTTGGAAGCATTTCCCCAAGAGATAAGAACCTCAGATATCCACAACAGCTAGAATAACAAATGTTTTCTTTTCATAGGTGGATTGGCCCAAATGGCACTCGAACAATTATTTTTTGTTGAAATTCAAAGGTCGACCATATTGCATGAGGGAAACCACAATGCCTTTTCCTCGAGCATCACATTCTAGTGCAAAGGTATTGTTGAAGTCAGGGACAGCAAAAAAAGGAGTAGTTCACATAACCACTTTCAAATATTCGAAGGAATGGTCGACTGCTAGAGTCCAACTAAAATCATTATTTTTAAGGAGTGTTGTGAGGGCAACTATGATTTTTCCATAATTTTGAATAAACTTTCAATAATATCTCGTCAAAATCAGGAAGCCACGTAGACTTTTAAAATGTTTTGGGTGCATCGAATCTTGCATAGATTCAATTTTCTTCGGATCCACCCTGACACCATCCTTGAAAACAATATTTCCCAGGTACTTAACTTTGAAGGATCCAAAAGCACATTTAGACTTCTTAAGAAAAATTTTGTGCTGAGATAGTAGTTGTAGAAATTGATCCACATGGGTAACATGGGCTAGACAAGTTTTGTTATAGATGAGAGTGTCATCAAATAAAACCAAGACAAATTGATGAAGGAAAGGATGGATGACATGATTCATGAGACTTTGAAAAGTGAAGGGAGCATTGCATAAGATAAATCACATAACCAAGAACTCATAGTGACCCTCATGAGTTCAGAATGAAGTCTTGGGAGTGTCTTCTTCTTTCATACAAATATGGTGGTAGCTAGAGTGGAGATAAAATATGGTAAAATATTGAGCACCACTTAATTCATCCAAAAGGTCATCAATGACATGAATGGGAAATTTGTATTTGATTGTGAGTTTTTTTAGGACGTGAAAATAAGGACACATGCACCAAGTACATTCTTTCTTGAGTACCATGACTATTGGAGAAGAATAGGGGCTAGTACTAGGGTGGATGACACCAACATCTAGAAATTCTTGAACAATATTCTCAATTTCATTCTTTTGGGAGAAGGGATGACGATAAGGGTGAAAATTTGGAGGAAGATTGCTCATAACTAGTGGAATTTAATTATCATGGAAACCTTGAGAAGGGCAAAGTCCATGAGGGTTTTGAAACACATCTTGGTGTTGGGAAAGGATAGATTGGAGGTTGGGATGAAAGAGGGTGTCTCAACTACCTGAATGGAATGAAGTTGGGAAATAATGCCATAATGACATTTTCTAAGGAGATTTTCCTTTCGATGGGAACTAATGATCTTTGGTGACCCTACTGATATTCCCTAGAACTTTTTCTATTGGCCCTCCTACTAGAATTGCATGGTTAATTCTTGGAAATCCATGGTGATAAGGCCAGGAGTGCATAACCATTAAACACCAAGTACAATGTCACAACCTCCCATGTCAATAGAAAAAATATAATATTTCAGGTGGTACTGACCAATTTGTAGGCGCACATTTTCACAATTCCCTCCACATTTCATGGAACCCCCATTGGCAATCATGATTTGGAAATTATTAACTATAAATATATACCAATTGACTTCTTGGGAAATGCAGTGATGATTAAAATTATGGGTGCTTCCGGTGTCAACTAGAATGATGATCCAGATCTTGGGGGCTGAGATCTGGATGGCTTGAATGCCAAGAGAGGAGGAGCTTAGACATGCCAATATTGCATGAAAAGAAGCATGGAAAAAAACATGTAAATGAAGTACTCAGGAGGTGAGGCTCAAAGAGGAGCCTCACCTCTAAAACTAATTACTAGTAAATCACTCAAAGCTAATTAATATCACAATGAACAATAGAAGCCCCGGATGGGGTGACACGACACACAGAGTCATTAACACATGGACACGCACTAAGAGTGGCTTTAAGTGCTGGTTTAACTGTGGATGGCAGCCACCCATGCATTAGCATTAACAATGGGGGCAGGCCATCGCAGGGATCATATGACAACGAGGTTCCCTCGAGCGACAATTTACTACTCCCGCGAGTTCAGACCGGTCATGGATTCGGAAGGACAGATTTCAATGGAGGCTAGTTATGAGTTATTTCATGAGCCAGGACAGAGCGAATTTGCTATTTCATTCGCTCGACCGTCCATCATTTCCGCTATGCACTTTGGTGAGGGCTCTTTGTTCGCTGGGAAAACCTGTCTGCGAAGGTTTGTTTGGGATTTGCACTTGCTGCTGCTCTGGTTCGAGACTTTCAGTCTTGCACTGTGTTTTACTGGAGTCTGCATTCACAACCTGGTTTCAATGGTTCGCGAGCGTGCCAGGTCTCGTCGGGGCTCAGCATGGGACGCTCACAGGGCGAAGGCTGCTCGACACCATTGTTGAGAGGAAAGTTGGCTGCAGCAGGGATGGTCTTATTTCCAATTTGAGTAATATGAGGGATGCCGAGCACGAGGTCGAGCTGCCCACCTGCATAGTAGAGGACTCGTCCATTGGAGACTTGCCATGCATGGAGGTGCCCCGAGACATGGAGTGCTCTGTTCGAACCTTGATTAGAGAAGTTAAAGTCCCAGGCTGTATCGTTGAAGAAATTCCCTGGCCGGGAGACTCGCCATCGTTTCACGCTGAGGAGACTACGGACAATGAGGCTCGAGCGGAGCAGAGAAAGGAAGCGGCAGGCTTGGATGAGGAATTGGATTCGGGGAATGCTCCTCGCAGCGGCTCAGGTGGTGAAATGCATGGTTTTCTTCTTAGCGATGAACACCTGGCCTTGGTCTTCGAGCTACGTAGCCACCTGGAGGACATGGAACTCAGGATGCTCCTCATGAGCCAGCGTTTAGACATTCTCCTCGGTGCGTTCTCCGGTGCTCCAGCTCAGCATAAGTGTCCCCTGTGCGCGCAGGAGTTTGCTATTCCAGCGAGGCACACTTGGCAGGCGGGTGAAGGTGACGGTGCAACGGGTGATTAGGTTTTACTATTTCCTGACTTTTGTTTACTGCTTTTCTGTTTCATGCACTCTTGGACCATTAGCACCTGTCCTGGTTTCCTTCGGGCAGGATAGGGGCTTCTCAACTATATGTATTATTGCTAAAAATTCTATCAGCCCCTCAGTTATACTGGTTTCCGGATACCGACAGTATTTTTGGTGGTTTTTAGCCATGACTCTGTATTTTTGTCTAAAGTTCTGTGATTATCTAATATAGAAGGCACTACCCTCTTTTTTATTTAAAAAAAAAAACAATGAACAATAGAAAATATGAGAGAAGCCAAAATGAGTAACTTGATATTATGAGAAGGATTTCTAGGCCTTTATATAGCATTACAAAATGGTCCATTGGAAAAAGTCAAAAATATCTCATTAAATGAATCTCTATTATTAGTATAATAGATCTAACTACCCAAATAACTAAGTAGTGGAAAATAGAACCCGATACAATAATGGAAAGATCTCATTAAATGAGTCTCTATTATTATAATAGTATATATAACTACCCAGTTAAATAATTAGTGGAAAATAAAAAAATTTTAATAAAATCCCAAAATGCTAAAAAATAATATGGAAAAATCACGACTTTGGGGGTTGTGAACATCCTTTTGCAAATCTATTCATAACTTCTGCTACAGGTGATGAAATCCAATTTTGTTGAAGACCCATTTGAGATACTAAAGATATATTTCCATCGGTATATGGAAATTGTTTTGATGTGGCCTATGGAGTGAGAAAAATCAGGCAAAATTTGAAGGGTGTGCGGCCATGCTGGTTACATACATGTGTTGCTTCAAACAAAGATATCTCATAAACAAGATAATGAAATGAAATTCTATGAAATACCCATTTGATATATTGAAGAGATCATTCCATCAATATGTGAAACTCCTTCTATAGTTTCCTAAGAATGGATAAAAATACCTTTGAATATGGTGGTATGTGCGGCCTTGATGGGTCAAATACATGTTGATATTCAATCGATGATATTTCTAAAACCAGGAAGCCAAATGATATTCTGTGAAATACTCATTTGATATATTGAAGATATATTTCCATCCATATGTGGAAATCCTTCTATATTTTCCTGATCAGGAAGAAACATCTTGTTTAATATGGTGGTACATGTGGTCTCCTTGGGTCAAATACATGCCAAGATTCAATCAATGATATCTTTCAAACCAGGAAGAAAAATAAGATTTTGTGAAATACCCATTTGATGTATTGAATAGATATTTCCAGAAATATGTGTAAATCCTTCTTTAGTTTCTTGAGAAGGGAGAAAATTATCTTTCAATATGGTGGTACATGCGGCATCTTTGGGTCAAATACATGTTGAGATTCAATCGATGATATCTCTCAAACCAGGAAGCCAAATGAGATTCTGTGAAATACCCATTTAATATATTGAAGAGATATTTCCAATGAGATATGGTAGAGCCTCTGAAATGTTGTGTAGAGGTCACAACACCTCTTTTAAGTTGGCTATGTGTAGAGGGCCACAAAGGATGCCAAGGGTTTGTAGAGCAGCATGGGTTGTTGTAGAGGTTGTGGAACCTCCATGGGAAGTATGGACACCATAAATTTTTTTTGAAAAAATGTTGAATACCAATGGATGTAGTGGATCCATGTATAGATGTAGTGAATCCATGTATGGATGTAGTGAATCCATGTATGGTTCTCCTTGTAATGGTGAATGAAGATTTGAGGTTAAAAACAAAAATCCATGTAGTGCATGTGGACCAATTGTGATGCTTACAGTGTATGGCCCGAAAAATGGATTCTGATAGTACCAAAATGAGGTTGGTTACTGATGCAAATGTTTGAACCCACAACATGCTTCAAACCCTTATTTTGATGGAGATCTTATCTGCTCTGATACCACTGATCCAGATCTTGGGGGTTGAGATCTGGATGGCTTGAATGCCAAGAGAGGAGGAGATTAGACATGCCAATATTACATGAAAAGAACCATGGAAAAAAACATGTAAATTAAGTACTTGGGAGATGAGGCTCAAAGAGGAGCCCAACCTATAAAACTAATTACTAGTAAATCACTGAGAGCTAATTAATCTCAGAGTGAACAATATAAAATATGAGAGAATACAAAATGAGTAAATTGATATTATGAGAAGGCTTGCTAGGAATTTATATAGAATTACAAAATGGTCCATTGGAAAAAGTAAATAAGAGCTCATTAAATGAGTCTCTATTATTAATATAATAGATCTAACTACCCAACTAACTAAGTAGTGGAAAATAAAACCCGATACAATAATGGAAAGAGATAATTAAATGAGTCTCTATTATAATAATAATAGATCTAACTACCCAACTAACTAATTAGTGGAAAACAAAACCCAATACAATAATGGAGAGGTGGGACTCTCTTTGACCCATATGGAAAACCTAGTCAATTAATGAAGAGGTGGGCATCTCCTTGATCCACATGGGCAACCTACTAGCTTTATACCTTTATGAATTTTGCATCCAAATTTAGACCATATACCCACTTAAAATCTAGATAAAATGATGACTTTCTAGTTCTTAATGTATCCAATTAACTTGAGTGTTTGGGGAGCAGAGAAACAAATGAGTGCATTCAGAGAAATAAGTGGTTCAACTTCTGGTGGATTAGAGGGATGGTTAAGATTAGTTGGTGCGGATAGCTTCAGAACATGGGAAACATCTTCCTCTTCTTCAAAAACATCCTTAGAAATATCCATAAAATATTATATTCCTTACACTTGTGCCCTGGAAAATACTTGTCATCACAATTATAAAAGAGACCCTTAAGTTGGCATTCAACCATTTTGGCTCAACTAAATTTTTGGATCTTGATGGGAGTGTTAGGAGGGGTGGGAAGAGTGGGTTTATGGCAAGGAATAAAGGGTGTTGTTTTCTAGTTTGGTATGAGGCTACTTGTTGTGCTTCCTTGGCCCTTTTAGTATCTTCCAACGAAGTCTAGGGGTTAGCCATGAGGACATGGGAATGTATTTCATCCTTGAGGCCATTGATAAAGCATTCCATGAAAAAGAATTTGACGTTCCCTTTGTTCTAAAATCCAATTTCTCAAAGGAAACTATAAACTCTTCAACTACACCATTTTGTTTCAACTTGGTCAGACAACCTAAATGGTGGGTGTTAGTGTCAAATAAGTCATAAATATCTGTAAAAAATTGTGTCCAAGTTGCATACCCTTGGCATGCCTTTTTACACCATTGCCACTGTGGTGAGAATTCTCTCCCTGCAGATAGGTTAAGTGTTGGTTGTGGAGCCTGATTAGCTTCCTGATTTAGAGGTATTTTACTTTCAGCCGTGTTTATACCCCATGAAGTATTTACACCCTAGAAGTATGTACACTCTTCCACGTGGGGGAGTGCAGAGGGGGGGTACCCCCTCTGTGGGGTCTGGGGGAAAGTGGGCCCCCAACGAGGGTTTGGGGGCGAAGCCCCCGAAGAAAAAATTGCCTTGTAAAAGTATATTGTAATTTCATTGTAAATCTGGACCGTTCATTATAAGGTCACAGATCTAACGATAGAGATTATGTTAGGGTTTTTTTTTCCCTAGAAGGCAACCCTCTTTTATGAGGGAAATGTATTGCAACTATGTATGTTGGTGAGTATTGTATTCTGACAGAGAAGAATGTGAGAGAAAGAAGAGGAAGTTACATCAGGTTTTGTTGTAGGTTGTATCCCTTCATTTTGCTGGATAATAATAAAGAAAGGACCTGGCAATTTCTCTGGTGGACATAGCCCACACTGGGTGAACCACGTAAATTTGTGTCTCTCTTGTATTGTGTATCTTCTGTCTTTTATTTCCGCATTTGTTTTATTTTATTGCTCTGCAGTCCTGTTTTTCTAACAACTAGTATCAGAGCGTAAGGTAACTCACAGGAAAAGAGGGTTCCTGGTTCGAGTGGGAGCAATGTCGGAATATGGAAATTTTAGGGTCGAGAAATTTAACAGCCAAAACTACCAGTTATGGAAGATGTAGATGGAAGATTATTTATATCAGAAGGATCTATTCCTACCATTGAGAGGAGTAGCAAAGAATCCAACGGCCATGAAGGACGAAGAATGGGAGATTCTTGACAGAAAGGCCCTAGGAATGATATGGTTGAGTTTGGCAGCGTCGGTGGATTTCAATATCTGGAAAGAAAAGAAAACGAAGGGTTTGATGGACGCTGTTCAAGGATAAATTCGTGAGTGCGGACACAGACCAATCTCCCCAGATCCACCTGGATCTGGAACAAACTGTGACATAATACTACTCTTTCCCTAGTTCTAAAGTATTGAACGGACAAGAGAAGAAGAATGATGTACTTACTTTATGAAAGCTCTCCTTATCTCTGTTGATCCTCACTCTGCTACGATGCTCTTGCGTCATCCAATCACAACAACACAAACCAATCACAGCAAAGACATTAATATATTGAAAACTCTAGACTATACATGTGATCAAGGAATCATGTAATAAGATGATATCATCATTATGGGAAAGGGACATATTCATGTATTATATTAACTGAAAGGGAAATATACAACCTGAGCCTTGATGTCGTAGATCCCCTTTCAACAGCTTCTAGCTTTGACACACACACATTTGCTCATCATGCATGAAGAACTTCCACTACTTGTGATAACCTTGTGGCTGTCTCTATTTGCTGCAACATCAATTCTCCATACAACAATGCACTAATTCTTCAATATCTTACTCTTGC
>ML777234.1:1582412-1594124 GCA_009831015.1 Picea engelmannii
ATGTGGCACATTATGGAGATCAAAGAATTGCTCCATATGAAGTATCCATGTGATTGGGTCCTTTCCATCAAACTTCCTCATATCAATCTTAGGAATGTGGTTGGTCTTCAAACCAAAGTTGGAGTTTCTCCATTCTTGATTCATCCTCATTGTGTCCTCATCATGAATTTCATGGGATGCATTTTCACTTTCAGGTGTCTTCTCTGTTATGAAATTTTTCAATACTTCCATGATCTCCCCCTTTAAACCATCCATCTTAGTATCCAACTTAGCTTCCATTGAATCCATATTAGTATCCAACTTAGCTTCCATTGAATCCATCTTAGTATCCAACTTAGCTTCCATTGAATCCATCTTCTTTTTTAGTTCATTTATGCCCCTACGCAATTCTTCACCTTCATCAAGAGTCCAAGTAGGATTTTCTGGAGACTTATTTGGTGTAGAAGTTCCCTTTTTTGGTGGCATGTTGGCCAAGTATCACTTTTGAACCTTGATTTTGAGGTGGTTCTGCTAGAAAATATTTCTTCTGTTGTATCTCCCAAGTTTCAGCCCTTCTCGGTATGAAACTTTCTTTTATGTAGTTCTCTGATATTTCTTCTCTACAATGCCACAGGTATGATCAAAATTGGATGTGCCAACTGGAATTCATGGTAACTTCCCCACAAGTTGCTTATTTTTGTCCTTTCCAAGAGATCTCACTTGTATAGCGTGCCCCTCAAAAAATAATTGATATAAAATTCTGAAACTCGCACCCGAAATACTAAAGACTGTCCAAGATCCAATGAAACTAGTCCCACTCAATTTGGATACTCTAGGAAGAAGTTATGATTTTTTTTACCTGGAACACCTTCTTGAGACTAGTCAATAGGACTAGTTAGATACCCTATCTTACACAGGGTGTATCTACAAATTTAAGATGACCCAGAAGCTAAAATGTTTACCATAGATACCTTACTAATTTTTGTAAATAGCCTCCAGAGTTCAGGGTCTAAAACATTATAGAAAATCTTTTATAGAAAATTCTGCAATGACTCAGTTCAAGATGATTCTAGAACCCTATCTTGTACAAGATGTATCTATGAAAGTATAATGCCTTAGGAGCTGAATTTTGAACCCAACGTACCTTGATCCGTCTAATAAATATCTGCCAAGCCGTTACTTCTGAAACATTGTAGAAAAAAATTTATAGTGAAAATTCCAAGGTGTCTTAGATGTAGTAGCGAAACCCTAAGACCTTGAGCTCTGATACCATATGTTAGGAACCAAATATCAATATAGCATAGAAAAACCTCAAAAAAAGTACTCAATACATTGAAAAAGAGATAATTTCATATAATAAGCCTCTTCGAGGGGGAAACCTCCTTTTACGCCACTTAAATGTTCAAGTACAAGATGATTCAAAATGAAAATGTCTCCTTGGTATATATAAGAGACTAGGAGGTATAATTACAACTAATGGCCTAAAGTCGACATAAATAAAATAGCATTACTAATATAATATGCCCCAATTAAGGGGTAATGAGCCAATATTAGGGCTTAACTTGGGTTTACCACACAAAGAGTTAGCATTTCTTGGAAATGGATGTCCATGATACAAGTCAGTGGTAGTATCGATAGAAGGACTAGTAGAAGCAGAGTGCCCCCAGGCATGTTGAAGTTGCAAACATAAAGGTTTTCCCTAGTAAAATGTTTCCCTACTACTGAAGGTTTTCCCCTGGCTGAAGGTTGGCCTCGCATTGAATATTGGCCTCTGATTGAATATTGACCTACAATTTAGGGTGTACTAATATGCAATGGTTGATATGGAGGCTAAGTAGCTTGTGTAATCATGGTTGTATGAACGAATTTACTGCTAGCCATATAACTGATGGAATGACCAAGTAAATCACTTGTTGTGTGCATGTGTCGAGAGAGTGAAGCAATAATATTACTTGACACATGTGCAAAGGAAGATGTATGTGCAAGTGGTTGAGTCAAGGTTACTTGGGTCACCAATGTTTCTGGTAAAGAGGAAGCACCAGCAATATCAACTACAAGAGTTGTGGAAAAGGATGAGTTCCAAAGTCCTTCAGGAAAACCAAAAGATGACGGGTTCACACCAAAATATTGAGTAGTGGTGGAACCATGCAGTAAATAGTAAGAAGAATATGCATCAACATATCTCGTGGATGGTGGATCAGTGAGTGGTGGTCGAGTGGATCAACAAAAACAAGATTCATGTAAGATGCAAGGATTTCAACGATGGTAGTGACTGGTTCTTCTACGTGATGACCACTTCCACGAGGTACATTGTTGGTCTCAGAATTTTGATCTTCAATCATTCCTTCCTTAGAAAAATTGTGTTGAGGTTCCTGAGGGTCAGGTTCCATACCTTGTATACTGTGAAACTTTTAGATCCTAAGGTCGAATACAAAATTTAAAGAGACACACTCATAATAAAAATAAAAGTAATCAACCAGTAAACAATAGGTTCAACGATCTTCTGAAGATGGGATTTCAAGACATTAGTGAAGAAATGAGAAGCAATTACCCCGACCTCCATGTAACAACCCTTATCAATGAAAGAAACCCTCTATTTTGTGGGATCACCCTCCAAGGGTACTGAGAGTGTGATATGACGTCTTCCCCAAGTACCATGGGAATCCCCCCATAGTCACCTTTTTGGCATGTTTTACAGGCAGCGTATGTTTGTCATTAATGGTAAGTACAACAATGATGATGGCTTGAGTACAGGCATAATGTGCCAGGCGGGCACCAGAATTATTTTGGGGAGATGCATCTTTCTTTGCTTCCATCAAAGTGCAAAGTGCAAGAGTGTGCTTGTTCATTTGATGGAAAACAGGTAGGCAAGGAAGATCAACAACAATGATGGCATGGAAAGATCAGAAGTGTTGGTCCGACTCCCTTTCAGGATTTCAGATACCAAGAGTTGGAGATGTCAAGGACTCTCATGACAGGAGTCCCAAAGTTGTGAAGTTTCGGGGATCGCGACATGAATCGTAAAGAAAAATTCACCTCAGGAATGCTGAAATGCCAAAGTGCGAAATGGCAAAATAAATGCAAGACCCTATAGAGTCAATCCAACGGTGTAGGTGAATGTTGGTATGATTGGAGGGCTATTGTTGCACTTGAGAGTGTAACTTCTAGAAACGATTGATGGCTTCTGCCAGAGGAATAAAAGAGGCCTTAGTGTGATCGCCAGAGAAGATGAAGAGGCTCGAGGCATCTTCCAATGGAATGAAGACCATTCTTAGAGGCGATTGACAGATGGAAGAACATTGAAGCCTGTAACTGTAACACGGAGGATTAACTCGACTATGATAGAGAAGACAAAGAGTCTCAACTGCTAGACAGGATAAGGAATCTCGGCATAACACCTAGTGTCGATGGACGCATGGGTTTAACCACCAGAGAAGCTGAAGAGTTGCATTGATGATGAGGCAGAACACTCAACATGAGGAGAGGATGTAGAACAAAGAGAGGGTGTTGATTCTCTAGGGGGTGAAGTGGTGGATAGTGAAGTGGCAGTGAACACCCCGATGTGGAGAACATTGGTGTGGTGTGAGAATGCAGATGCACTGCACATATTGCATGCACAAGGTGCACAGAGACTATAAGTATGCAGAATAAAGAAGAGATGATTGTTGGTGTGGTTGAGGGTGATTTACGTGTGAAGAAGGAGGCAGAGCACAGAAGCATAAATGCACAGAAGAGGAATGGTGCATGGAAGGGAAATGGCACACAGAACATAAAAGGTAGAAGAATAGAAAAGTGCAAGACTGTGTGCAGGAAGACACTGAGGCAGAAAGAGCAAGGCAATGTAGCAAAACAATGATGAGACTGGTAAGCCATTGATGAACTTTATATCACTGTAATAAGTTTTAGTAGCAAAGATTTACATTTCAGGGTGGTTGGGAGGTGCTAGGGAGGACTGTTTTCCTCAGAGGTTCAAGTGGGTGCTTGAACATAGGGAGTTGGAGCTTCCATCTGGTAGCAGCCAGAAAAAATAGGGTGGTAGGGAAGTGCAAGGGAGAGTTGTTGTTCTCTGTTATACAGGTTGGTGCCTGTGTGACTGGAAGTTGGTGCTTCCATCCAGTTGGTGGTGGAACATTTAGGGAGTTTTTTCTTCCTTCTAGTGGGTGCTAGAGAAGCCAGGGAGTTGGTGCTTCCTTCTAGTAGGTGCTAGAGAAAATAGAGAGTTGGTGCTCTCAGCAAGTTGCATCTTGCAAAACAGAGGTTGTAGCCTCACAATGAGTTGGAGCTCATATGTAAGATAATGTATATAATGTAAAGGTTACTTATCATATAAAGAAGAAGAGGTTTTTACCTTTTATGGGTTTCCTCAGGAAATATCTATCTCTGTGTATCTGATATGTGTGAATGATGTTGAATTTTCTATTGCTTACTTCCCTGCATTATTTTGATTGTCAATGAGTGCTCTGTAAAGAATTTAAAATAAGCATAATTGTTTAAGCACGGTAACAACGGATTCACCCCCTCCTCTCAGTTGAACAACAATTGGTATCAGAGCAGGCCTCTTTTATCTAATGGTAGATCCTAGAGCTTAAACATGTCAAGCCATGAAGGAAATTCAACCAATAAGGCCCCTCTGTTCAATGGAACAAACTTTTCCTTCTGTAAAGTTATAATGAGAACCTACATAATGGATTTAGGTGCAGATGTCTGGGATATGGTAGATACTGGTTATGTAAAGCCAGTTGTACTAGATAATAAGGATGAAAAGCTATAATTTAGCTTCAATGCTATGGTTATGAATGTTATCTTGAGTGGGCTTGCAAAAGAAAAATTCGTAAAAGTTATGCACCTAGGAACTGCCAAAGAAATGTGGGACAAACTCATTAGCAGTTATGAAGGTAATGCGAAGGTAAAGGATGCCAAGCTTCAAACCTTCAGAGTACAGTTTGAACAGTTGAAGATGAAACTATTGGAAAATACTTTTTGAGAGTTGAAGAAATGCTAAATGCAATGAAAGCACTTGGTGAAAAAATTGAGGAACCTTCTTTAGTTATGAAAATTTTGAGATCTCTACCAGATAGGTTCAACCCGAAGGTCTCTGCGATAGAAGAACTTAATGATCTAAAAACATTAGAGTTTGATCAACTTCTAGGAACATTGACTGCATATGAAATGAGAATAGTTAAAGATAAACCCACCTCCAAAGAAGCATCATTTAAGGTAGACAAGAATGAGGATTCTGAGCCTGATGAAATTGAAGAAAAATTTGTGAAGATACTGAAGAAGGGATCAGGAAAATACAAAGGTGAACTTCCTTTCAAATGTTTCAACTATGGTAAGATAGGTCATTTTGCAAATAAATGTCCTCACAAAAGAAAGGATCAGACATGTGATGATGAGGAGAAGCACAAACACAGAAATTTCTTTAAAGAGAATAATTTTAAGAAGAAAATTATTTGTGTAAACAATGATGATGATCCTTCAGATGATGAAGACAATGACTCCTCTATTGAAGATAAACTAAATGACTTCATAATTATGGCCAAAAAGGATTATGATAATAAAAGCACAGGAAGTGAGGCTAATGAAGAAGAAGCTATGGTTGATATGGAAGGAGAATTGATCAATGCACTGGAAGAGATTGACAGACTCAGAATTAAGAACAGAAATAAAAAACAATTGTTGATACAGTTCGAGAAAGATAGTAAAGAACCTAATGAATACCTTGTCCTACTAAAAGTGGAATTAGAAGAGGAAAAGAAAATCGAGGACATTATGAAATGACAGTTATCAGAAAAGAAGGCAAGATGTGAAGCCTTAGAAGAAGAGATAGTAAAAACCAGAAAAGAAATGGAGAAATTTAAGGGATTGTATTACCAAAATCTGCCAAGTATTAAAGCCTCAAAAGGATTAACCTCCATTCTAAATCAGCAAAGAAACCCAAAGTTGAAAGCTGGATTGGGGTATGAATAAGGATCAAGTAGTGATAATCCAAGTAATACAGAACCTATTAAGTTTGTCAAATCCTCAAACATTGACAACAGTCACTCTGCAGAAACAAAGAAAGAAAATCAGCCACCAAGAAGGAATGAAAGAAAAAGTACCAAAACCAAATCTCTAGATCAGAGAGATTATCGGCAAGAAAGAAATCGACCTCCTCAAAGAAGATAGACTTTTTCAAGGTAAAAAGGTTTTTTCTATGGTTATTTTTTTTTCTGCTCTAATTTTGGTCACAAAGCTATAAATTGTTGTTTAATATTTAGATATGAACAATCAAGATATTCAACGAATAACCATCTTCCACAACAAGGATCGAGACAACCAAGAAACAAACAACCTCAGACTATAAATCATGTGATGGCTGGGAAAAGGATGCAGGTTAAACATAACAATAGTTATGAGCATAACAATTGCTATCATATTCTATTTAGTGAACCAAAATGTTACATATGTCATAACTATGGACATAAACCTGCAGATTGTCGCTTAAGGAATTACAAGCCAGATTTGATTCCCACTGCTGAAAATGTCAAGGTTTGGAAGAAGAAAGAAAATGACAAGTGTGGACTAGTGTTATCAGCCTAAATACAAAACAATTCCTGGTATATTGATAGTGGATGTTCCAAACATATGAATGGAGACAAAAGTAAGTTTCTAACTCTAAGTGAAAGTAAATCAGGGAATGTAACTTTTGGAAATGATGCACCGGGAAAAATAAAAGGTAAAGGAATGGTAAGTTTGAGTAATGGCAAAGAGAAAGCTCAAGATGTGTTGTTTGTAGAAGGTCTAAAACATAATCTGCTTAGTGTCAACCAAGTCTGTGACCAAGGATGTGAAGTCTTTTTTACCTCCAAAGACTATAGAATAAAATTTGTGAATTCAGGACAGCTAGTTGAAAAAGGGATAAGAACAGAAAACAATGTCTATGTGTTAAAAGAAGAAAAAGAAGAATTCCACTTAAGAAAGTATGATGAAAGTTGGTTATGGCATAGGAGACTTGGACATCTAAACTTTGACCACTTAATCAAGCTCAAAAATCTCGAGGCAGTAAAATATCTTCCGAGAATAGCAAAGCCCCAAGATTCTATGTGTAAACCCTGCCAAGTAGGAAAGCTAACCAGAACACAGTTTAGGTCCAAGAGCTCTTCTTCAACAGAGAAACCACTCCAACTAGTTCAGATGGATTTATGTGGACCATCAAGACAGGAAGTCATAGGGAAAGAAAACTACTTCATTCTAATTATTGATGATTACTCTAGACTTACTTGGGTTGCCTTTCTCAAGGAAAAAGCTGAAGCATTTGAGAAGTTTAAAATATTTAAGGCTTTAACTGAGACTCAAATAGGCAAGAGGTTAAAGGCAGTAAGATCAAACAAGGGAGGAGATTTTATGTCAAGTGATTTCAAGGAATTCTGTGATAAGCATGGGATCAAGAGAGAATACACAATCCCAAGAACTCCACCACAAAATGGAGTAGTTGAGAGGCAAAACAAAACAGTGCAGCAAATGGCCAGGTCAATGATGAATGATAAGAACATTGGTCAAACCTACTGGGTAGAAGCAATACAAACAACAGTCCATGTTCTTAAAAAATCCCACCTCAGACCATAAAGTGGCAAGACACCTTATGAACTGTGGTATGGGAGACCTACTTCAATCAAACACTTCAAAGTATTTGGGAGTAAATGTTACATAAAGAATAATGATGAGAACCTTGGAAAATATGATGACAGGGCTAATGAAGGTATATTCTTAGGGTATGCTACAAACAGTAAAGGATACAGATGCTATAATAAGAGGCTTCATAAAATGGTTGACTGTATTGACATAAAAGTTGATGAAGGAATCCCAGCAAGAGAGGTGTACAGTAATGAGTCTTCTACAGAGGACACAGCTAAAGCTGAAGATGAACAGGTCCAAAAATCAGAAAAAGAAGACTCTGAATCAGATGAAGATACATATACTCAGACAGAATCAAATCAACAGACAACTTCAAATTCCTCCTCCCGAATCACTCAAAAGAATCATCCTGCAAGTCAGATAATTTGTGAAAAAGAAAAAGGTGTACAAACCAGGAGAAAGATAATAAAAAACAATGAACAATCACATATAGCTTTCATATCCATGATGGAACCTAAGAATTTTAATGAAGCTAGCAAAGATGACCATTGGGTTAAAGCAATGAATGATGAACTTGATTAGATTGAGAAAAACAATACGTGGGAGATGGTTCATAGACCTGAAGGTAAAAATATCATTGGTTCCAAATGGATCTTTAAGAATAAGTTGAATGAGTAGGGACAAGTTGTCATGAACAAAGCAAGATTGGTCTGTAAAGGATATGCTAAAATAGAAGGAATGGATTTTGATGAAACATTTATGCCCATAGCAAGATTAGAAGCTATCAGAATATTTCTTGCCTATGCTTGTCATAAAAGGTTTAAAGTCTATCAAATGGATGTCAAGTCATCTTTTCTAAATGGAGATTTAAATGAAGAAGTCTATATATCAAAACAGAGGATAATGATTTGCTCATCATGTTGGTCTATGTAGATGACATCATCTTCGGATGTAATAAGGATTCATTGGTAAAATGGTTTGCTTCTGCCATGGAGTTTGAGTTTGAAATGTCTATGATAGGTGAATTGTCATTTTTTCTTGGTCTGCAAATTACTCAGAGGTCTGAAGGGACGTTCATTTCTCAAGAAAAATATCTAAAAGAAATGTTGAAAAGGTTTCAAATGGAAGATTCTAAACCTGTTGGGACACCTATGGTTACCGGATGCAAATTAAGAAAGGATGATGAATCACCTGATGTTGATCAAATTTCATATAGGTCAATCATAGGTAGTCTGTTGTACATCACAACATCTCATCCAGACATAATGCATGTTGTTGGAATGGTAGGAAGATATCAGTCTGCACCTAAATAGAGTCATTTGCTAGCTGTCAAAAGGATATTCAGATATTTGAAAGAAACAATGAACTATGGCCTATGGTATCTTAAGAATCAAAATTTTCAATTATCAGTCTACTCAGATGCTGATTGGGCTAACTGCATGGAAGAAAACAACAGAACAAGTGGAGGTGCATTCTTCTTAGGAGATTCTCTAGTAGCATGGTTGAGTAAAAAGCAAGGTTCCATTTATTTATCAACTACAAAGGAAGAGTACATTGTTGTTACTACCTATTGCACTCAGGTATTATGGATGATTCAGACATTTGCAGACTTGGAGGTAAAATATGTTGCACCGATCCTAATTCATTGTGATAACACTAGTGCCATCAGTGTGTCCAAGAATCCTATATTCCACTCCAAGACCAAGCATATTCCCATAAAATACCATTTTCTGAGAGAGTAGGTCACCAATTAGATTGTTCAGGTCCATTACATTCCAACCATAGAACAAATTGCAGACATATTTACTAAACCCCTAGCCAAGACACCATTTGTGTTGGACATATTGTCATTGATGGCAAAGGCTGAGGCAAAAGAGTTTTCATGTAGAGTTTTTCATGTAAGAAAATCAGTGTATGGTTGAGTTTTGGATGGGCGCGTATGATCGCTGAAGACAATTGTCGATAGCCGTTAGATCTGTAGAAGCTGTGAGGAAGATAAGGCAGATAGCGTGTGGGCCACCCTAGAGGATAGGTAGTAGGTGGGTGCTTCATCGGAGAATCGGGAATCGGAGTTTCACGAGTCCCATGAACAAGTGCATCAGACATCGCGAAATCGCGATATGCGATTTCCCGATAACGTGTGGGCCACCTGGAGGACAGGTGGTAGGTCAAAGGCTCGTCGGAGGACAGGTGGTATTCTCGTGAACGAAGGATCGGGGAAATCCCTAAAGGAAACCCTGACGCGGAATCTGAACTGTCCATTCGGTGGGACGCGTGTCAGGAGTACGGAGGAAGTCGGGGATCGACAAGAGTCGGGATATTGTCCATCGGGAAATCGGAGTTCCTGAGGACAAGAAAGTTGAGACATCGAAAGTCTCGAAATCCCGAGAGTTAATCTGAGCCGTCTGTCTGAAGAAGGACACGTGTCACATGATCATGTGTATCGGAGATCCCAGTGACAAGGGATTTGTGCATTGTGAAATCGCGATCAGTGAAACCCCAATCAGTGGGGAACAGCTGTCAGCATAGTAGAGAAGGAGGACAACAGTGTAGTGGAGAACAACTGTCAACGTAAAGGAGTGTCAGGATTTGGACGTTCAGGAATCACGTGGGTGTATGCATTGAGGCATCAAAAACCCCATAGCCCCGACGGGGTAAGGTTGTGGTCACGGTGTGATGGTCATGTTGACCGGGAGCTAAGCTTAGGAGGGCTAGTGTATGGAATGTCGAAACCCGATTTAAAAAAAAAAGGCATGCGTAGGTTTAATTCAAATTTTAAAAAGGGGTCTGATTTCCCCCGAGCAATAAATATGGGACCCGATGAGCGTTGAACGGTTCCTTGACCCATGGGCTTAAAGAAGGGGTCGATGCCCTTTCTACAGCGGATCTGAAGAAGAAAATTAGGACGATAAGGTGGTAAGGATTTTGACAGGTAACAGGGGTCTTTTGCAGGACGTGGAGGCCAGTTTCTGACAGTAGGGACATCTACAGTTTTCTGAGGTCATTTGTGCAGGCCACACGGAAGGTTTGAGGAGGGAGGAACCTCATTGTGGCAGTTGGGTGGCAGATCTACACTGACAGAGAGTTCTATGTCATGGGTTTAGCAACTAGGAGAGTGGAGGTATCATCTCCAGGTTTATGGTATTGTTTAATGTGTGTTTAGAAGGCTTTTGCAGCTGTCTTGCAGTCAGTAGATCTGTGTTTCCTTAAGAGATAATTGCAGTAGTTATCATAGTCACTAGAAAATTGTGTATTGATGTGATTTCGGAATACCAGTCTTAATAAGATGTCAGAACTGTCTCTTCTAAAAGAAGATGATGGCTAGTGCATAGAAATCTGGCGAATCCGGGGTTGAATCTGTCTGATCCAGTGTGAAAATTTATGAAACGAGATCAACAGCGAGTCTAAGGGTTAAAGCCTTTAGTATAAGCATCTTACCAGTAGAAACTGGTGCGATTTTCAGGGGGTTGAAGCTCCCTTCCAGGAAAGGCTGGTAAATGAGAGAAGGTTGCAGCCTTCTGCAGGTAGAATCCTGCATACTAGTATGAGTCTACACTAGTACACTGTTGAAGAATGTTTTCTTAATAATAATCATTGAAGACAGAGACAACGACAGCGGTGTTTTTCTCCCTATTTGGGTTTCCACCTTAAATCCTGGTGTTGATGTGTCTTACTCATGTGCGTTGGTTTGCTTTGTTTTTACTGCATTGTATTATTTCTTAATAGACATTTGATGAATAAAGAAAGATCTCTGAATGCACTCTTGTTTTCTAAAGACTATACAAGAACTGGTCTCTACAAAGTAGCCTAAGGTTTTAGTGAAAGAAGAGAGAAAATCAATTATTTCTCAAATACTGATTCACCCCCCCCCCTCTCAGTATTTCTCAACAATTGGTATCAGAGCTTGGTCCTTCTGAAAAGGCTTAGCCGCTAGAAGGAAGTTCAATCAAACTGAGCAATCAAGACGGAATAGCATCTATCAGGCCTCCACTCTTCAATGGAAACAATTTAATCTTCTGGAAAACAAGGATGAGATATTATCTTCAGTCTCTGGGAGCAGATGTATGGGCTATTGTTGAAGGAGGATATCAATATCCATCTACAGTACCAACAGAT
>ML777234.1:1596820-1609987 GCA_009831015.1 Picea engelmannii
GTTGAATGTATTGATGTTGTTATTAATGAGTCTCCTACAGCTCCAAGAGAAGAAAAACAAACAACTGTTGAGGAAGATGATGACATACATCATTCTACATCAAATAGGAATGATATAGACAGTGAACCCAATGAAGAACCCGAGGAGGATTTATCTGAAAAGGCTCCATCTAGATATGTTCAAAAGAATCATCCAGAATCCCAAATTTTGGGAGATAAGGGATCAGGTATACAAACAAGAAGGACTCATGTAGGATCTTCTAGCTATCTGGCATTTCTATCCATTGTTGAACCTCACAATGTCAATCAGGCTAGCAAAGATGAATGTTGGATTCAAGCCATGAGTGAAGAACTTGATCAAATCGAAAAGAATCACACTTGGGAATTAGTACCAAGACCCCATGACAAAAATGTCATTGGAACTAAATGGATATTCAAAAACAAGCTAAATGAGAATGGGGAGGTTATAAGAAATAAAGCTAGACTTGTTTGCAAGGGGTATGCTCAGCAAGAAGGTATAGACTTTGAAGAAACCTTTGCTCCTGTAGCTAGACTTGAAGCCATAAGAATGTTTCTTGCCTTTTCAAGCTTCCAACAAATCAAATTTCATCAAATGGATGTTAAATCTTCTTTTCTCAATGGTGATATGCAAGAAGAAGTTTATATAGAACAACCAGAAGGATTCATCATTGGAAATGATGAAAAACTTGTTTGTAGACTTAAAAAGGCTCTATATGGTCTCAAACAAGCAACAAGGGCATGGTACTATCGTCTTGACAAATATCTTTGTCAACAAGGATTCTCAAAAGGATCTGCTGATAGCAACTTATACACAAAAACTGAAAATGACAAACTACTAATTGTAGTTGTATATGTTGATGATATCATTTTTGGAAGCAATGAAGAATCTACGAGTCATAAATTTGCTTCTGATATGCAACAAGAATTTGAAATGTCTTTGCTTGGGGAACTAACATTCTTTCTTGGATTACAAGTGCAACAAGCAACAGATGGCATTTTCCTATCACAAACAAAATACCTTAAGCAAATCCTCAAGAAGTATGTCATGGAAGATTGCAAACCTGTAAGTACACCAATGATAACTGGGTGTAATCTCAGTTCTAATGATGATTCTCCTACGGTGAATCAGCCAGAATACAGATATATGATAGGAAGTCTACTGTATCTCACTGGGACAAGACCAGACATTATGCATGCAGTTGGGATTGTTGGACAATTTTAAGCCAATCCAAGAGAGTCTCACCTTCAGGCTGTGAAAATAATATTCAAATATCTACAAGGAACTCAAGATTTTGGACTATGGTATCCAAGGAATGCTGATCTTACTCTTCATGCATACACTGATGCAGATTGGGATGGAAGTGTTGATGATCGCAAAAGCATTAGTGGTGGTGCATTCTACATGGGGCCCCGGTTAGTATCTTGGTTCAGCAAGAAACAAAGTTCCATTGCCTTATCTACAACAAAAGCAGAATACGTGGCTGTAGCATCTTGTTGCACTCAACTTCTTTAGATGATGCAAACCCTTCAAGACTTTCAAATCAAATGTTCATATCCTATCTCTATTATGTGTGATAATACAAGTGCCATCAGTATCTCAAAGAATCATGTTATGCATTCCAAGACCAAGAACATTCCCATCAAATATCACTTCTTACGAGAACAGGTGCTTGAGCAAAATTCCCATCAAATATCACTTCTTACGAGAACAGGTGCTTGAGAAAAAGGTGAAATTGGAGTATGTTCCCTCCAAAGAACAAGTTGCTGATATATTTACCAAACCTCTACCTAGGGAAGCATTCGAATATCTCCGCCAAAAATTGGGAGTAGTCTCTGCCATGTAGAGGATCAGGTCTACCTAAGTACAGAAGTCTCAATTGGTTGTACGGTGCTGATAAGCATCTCTACATGCTCTGACTATGGGGGCGCCTTGGTCATCTGAAAAGAATCATTATGACGATGCAGCACGATCTCAGGGGGAGCATGGTCCTGTCCACTCCTTGCCCTTGATGTCAAAGGGGAAGGAAAAAGACAGAGGTAGAGTCTTGCCATCAATGACAAAGGGGGAGATTGTTGGACATATTGTCATTGATGGCAAAGGCTGAGGCAAAAGAGTTTTCATGTAGAGTTTTTCATGTAAGAAAATCAGTGTATGGTTGAGTTTTGGATGGGCGCGTATGATCGCTGAAGAGAGTCGCCGACATTCGTCAGATCTGCAGAAGCAGCGAGGAAGATAAGGCAGATAGCGTGTGGGCCACCCTGGAGGACAGGTAGTAGGTGGGTGCTTCATTGGAGAATCGGGAATCGGAGTTTCGCGAGTCCCGTGAACAAGTGCATCAGACATCACGAAATCACGATATGCGATTTCCCGATAGTGTGTGGGAAACCTTGGAGGACAGGTGGCATGTCAAAGGCCCGTCGGAGGACTAGTGTATCGGGAATCGGCAAATCAGTATTTCCGTGAACGAAGGATTGGGGAAATCCCTAAAGGAAACCTCGATGTGGAATCTGAACCGTCCATTCAGTGGGACGCGTGTCAGGAGTATGGAGGAATTCGGGGATCGGCAAGAGTCGAGATATTGGCCATCGGGAAATTGGAGTTTTTGAGGACAAGAAAGTTGAGACATCGAAAGTATCGAAATCCCGAGACTTAATCTGAGTCATTCGCCTGAAGAAGGACACATGTCATGCGATCGTGCGTATCGGAGATCCCGGTGACAAGGGATTTGTGCATTGTGAAATAACGATTAGTGAAACCCCGATCAGTGGGGAACAACTGTCAGCACAGCAGAGAAGGAGGACAACGGCGTAGTGGAGAACAACTGTCAACGTAAAGGAGCATCGGGATTTGGACGTTCAGGAATCACGCGGGTGTATGCATTGAGGCATCACAAACCCCGTAGCCCCGACGGGGTAAGGTTGTGGTCATGGTGTGATGGTCACGTTGACCGAGAGATAAGCTCAGGAGGGCTAGCATATGGAATTCCGAAGCCCGATTTAAAAAAAAAAGGCGCGCGTAGGTTTAATTAAAATTTTAAAAAGGGGCCCGATTTCCCCCGAGCAATAAATATGGGACCCGATGAGCGTTGAACGGTTCCTTGACCCATGAGCTTAAAGAAGGGGTCGATGCCCTCTCTACAGGGGATCTAAAGAAGAAAATTAGGAGGATAAGGTGGTAAGGATTTTGACAGGTAGCAGGGGTATTTTGTAGGACGTGGAGGCCAATTTCTGACAGTAGGGACATCTACAGTTTGTTGAGGTCATTTGTGCAGGCCGCACGGAAGGTTTGAGGAGGGAGGAACCTCATTGTGGCAGTTGGGTGGCAGATCTACACTAAAAAAGAGTTCTCTGTCGTGGGTTTAGCAACTAGGAGAGTGGAGGTATCATCTCCAGGTTTATGGTATTGTTTAATGTGTGTTTAGAAGGCTTTTGTAGCTATCTTGCAGTCAGTAGATCTGTGTTTCCTTAAGAGATAATTGCAGTAGTTATCATAGTCACTAGAAAATTGTGTATTGATGTGATTTTGGAATACCAGTCTTAATAAGATGTCAAAAATGTCTCTTCTAAAAGAAGATGATGGCTAGTGCATAGAACTCCGGTGAATCTGGGGTTGAATCTATCTGATCCAGTGTGAAAATTTATGAAACGAGATCAGTAGTGAGTCTGAGGGTTAAAGCCTTCAGTAGAAGCATCTTACCAGTAGAAACTGGTGCAATTTTCAGGGAGTTGAAGCTCCCTTCCAGGAAACGCTGGTAAACGAGAGAAGGTTGCAACCTTCTTCAGGTAGAAGCCTGCGTACTAGTATGAGTCTGCACTAGTACACTATTGTAGAATGTTTTCTTAATAATAATCATTGAAGACAGAGACAATAGCAGCGGTGGTTTTCTCCCGATTTGGGTTTCCACCTTAAATCCTGGTGTTCATGTGTCTTACTCATGTGCGTTGGTTTGCTTTGTTTTTACTGCACTGTATTATTGCTTAATAGACATCTGATGAATAAAGAAAGATCTTTGAATGCACTCTTGTTTTCTAAAGACTATACAAGAACGTGTCTCTACAAAGTAGCCTAAGGTTTTAGTGAAAGAAGAGAGAAAATCAATTTTTGCTCAAATACTGATTCACCCCCCCCCTCTCAGTATTTCTCAACAATTTGAATATCTCTGACAGAAGCTGGGTGTCATCCCGTCTCACAACTAAGAGAGTCCATCCTATTAGGGGGAGTTTGTCTTGATTGAATATCAAATACCTCCAAAAAATACCGCATCAGCTCAGGGGGAGCGTGTTTTCTTTGACATTGATGTCAAAGGGGGAGAAAAGAATAGGTCCGGGTGCCTTTGTTGCCATCAATGCCAAAGGGGGAGATTGTTGACATGTTTTATAGGTAGTGTATGATTGTCATTGATGGAAAGTACAAAAACGATGATGGATTGAGTATAGGTATAATGTGTCAGGCGGGCACCAGAAGTATTTTGGGGAGACGCGGTAGAGAAAGATCATGAAGACCAGACGAGATAGTGCAGAGGTACATGCAGAGTGCAAGAGTGTGCTTTTTCATTTGATGGAAAATAGGTAGGCAAGGAAGATCAGCAACGATGATGGCATGGAAAGATCATAAGTGTTGGTCTAACTCCCTTTCAAGATTTTGGATACCGGGAGTTGGATATGTCAAGGACTCTCACGACAGGAGTCTCGAAGTCATGAAGTGAAAAAAGCTAAAAATTTGATCTGACTCCATCTCGGAGTCTCACACACCCGGAGTTGGAGATCCCAAGGACTCTCACAACATGAGTCCCGAAGTCATGAAGTGCGAAAAACCACAAAAGTTAATCTGACTCCATTTTGGAGTCTCGCAGACCGGGAGTTTGAGATGTCAGGGACTCTCATGACAAGAGTCACGAAGTTGCGAAGTGCGAAAAGGCAAAAAATTGATTTGACTCCATTTTGGAGTTTCACAGACCGAGGGTTGGAGGTGTCAAGAACACTCACATCAAGAATGCTGAAATCGCAATATGCGAAATCACGAAGAGCTCTGGGTCGTCAAATCTAAGAGGTGAATGTGGAAGAACATGTTAGAAAGGACAGGTGGAAGACTATGTTAGTATTAACACGTGGTATGATCATACAACGACAAGTGTCAAGTTGATTTGGCATTTCAGGCCACTGGAAATCACAATTCTGAGTGACACATGGCAGCCACTCGGGTCACGACATGTCATTTAGTGATGCAAGAGTGACCTCACTTTGGGAGTTTTGCTTCGGGAGTTTTAACTTCATCACTCCCACAAAGTCCTGAAGGCTGAAGTCCTGGGGCAAAGGATAGCCGTCCGATCACCACGGATTGTGGACTGTTGATCTAGAGATTGAAGTGCTTGTTTGATTGGAGAGTGGTCATATTGTGTGGTCAAATTGTCGAGAGCTAGAGAGTAGAGCTATAGAGGCCAAGCTCTATTTCGGAGCTCGTGACATAGAGAGTCGAGAGGACTCATCACAGAATCTCCGAAATGTGAAAGTGCGAAATACGTTTTTGAATAAGGCTGTGTTCACAGCCAGTGGTCACATCTGCAGAAGATGGAGGAAGGATCTAGTGCAACCAAGCTCCATTTTTGGGATCATGACTTAGAATGTCGAGACACTTCTTCACAAGGATGCCAAAGTGCTGAAATGCGAAATCACAAAAGCACTTTATGGATAAGCGCTCGATCACCGCTGGTGGTCACGTCATCGAAGAAATGTAGAGAAGAGCTCGAAGAGAAAAGATCCATTTCAGAGTTTCAAGGATTGCGACATGAATCATAAAGAAAACTTCACCTCAATAATGTCGAAATGTCGAAGTGAGAAATGGATAAATAAACACAAGACCCTATAGAGTCAATCCAATGGTGCAGGTGAATGTGAGTATGATCAGAGGGCTACTATTGCACTTCAGAGTGTAACTTCTAGAAACAACTGATGGCTTCTTCCAAAGGAATCAAAGAGGCCTCAGTGTGATTGCCAGAGAAGATGAAGAGGCTCAAGGCATCTTCCAGTGGAATGAAAACTATTCATAGAGGTGATTGATAGATGGAAGAGAGTTGAAGCCTGTAACTGCAACAAAGAGGATTAGTTCAACTATGATAGATAATACAAAGAATCTCAACTACCAGACAGGCTAAGGAATCTTGGCATAACACCCAGTGACAATGGACGTGTGGGTTTAACTGCCAGAGAAGATGAAGAGTTGCATTGATGATGAGGTAGAACACTCGACATGAGGAGACGATGTAGAATAGAGGGAGGGTGTTGATTCTCTAGGGGGTGAAGTGGTGGATAGTGGAGTGGTAGTTAAGACCCCGATGTGGAGAACATTGGCGTGGTGTGAGCATGCAGATGCACTGCGCATATTTCATGCACAAGGTGCACAGAGAATATAAGTATGCAGAATAAAGAAGAGATGATTGTTGTTGCTATTGAGTGTGATTGACGTGTGAAGAAGGAGGCAGATCGTAGTAGCATAAATGCACAGAAGAGGAATGGTGCATGGAGGGGACATGGCGCACAAAACATAAAAGGAAGAAGAACAAAAAAGGGCAAGAATGTGTGCAGGAAGACACTGAGGTAGACAGAGAAAGGTAGTGTAGCATAATAGTGATGAGACTAGTAAGCCATTGATGAACTTTATATCACTGTAATAAGTTTTAGTAGAAAATATTTACATTCTAGGGTGGTTGGGACGTGCTAGGGAGGATTGTTTTCCTCAGAGGTTCAAGTGGGTGCTTGAACATAGGGAGTTGGAGCTTCCATCTGGTTGCAGCCAGAAAAAACAGGGTGTTAGGGAGGTGCAAGGGAGAATTGTTGTTCTCTGTTATATAGGTTGGTGCCTGTGTGACTAGAAGTTGGTGCTTCCATCTAGTTGGTGCTGGAACATTTAGGGAGTTGTTTCTTCCTTCTAGTGGGTGCTAGAGAATCCATGGAGTTGGTGCTTCCTTCTAGTAGGTGCTAGAGAAAACAGAGAGTTCGTGCTCTCAGCAAGTTACATCTTGCAAAACAGAGGTTGTAGCCTCATCATGAGTTGGATCTCATATGTATGATAATGTATAGAACATAAAGATTACTTATCATATAAAGAAGAAGAGGGTTTTACCCTTTATGTGTTTCCTCAGAAAATATCTATCTTTGTGTATCTCATATGTGTGAATGATGTTGAATGTTCTATTGCTTACTTCCCTGCATTATTGTGATTGTCAATGAGTTCTATGTAAAGAGTTTAAAATAAGCATAATTGTTTAAGCACGGTAACAACTGATTCACCCCCCCTCTCAGTTGAACAACACACCTTTGTAGATACTTAGGTAATGCCACTAAGGATACTAATTCACAGTCAACCTCCGGGCAAGTACAGTCAACAGTCGGGACTGAACATTTGGGTAGGATATCAACGTACGAATCTCTTCAAGAGAACTGAAGATAAGTGGAATGGTAAGACTCTTGAGGATGTCGAATGGATTTGGGATTTACAAAGCACTGATACCAAATGAAACCATTGGTTTCTCAAGAAAAACCCCTAATATATGCTCTTTCTTCTACAATTGATCAAGCGTTGGAGGGGTAATATCTGTTTCTCTTCCACATGTGACCTCATGTTTAGCCCCTGTGTGAGAGGGGGTTCCCGACTATGCTTATATGAAAGTTGGATTTATAAAATCGCTATTGTTCTATAGTCTGTTTAGTAGTCTTGGACGATTTACTTACTTTTCCTAGTCCAAAGACCCTAATCCTATGTTATTGTTGGTGTTCTAAAACCAAAAAATGTTTTAGTTGATTTTATTAGTGTGTGATTGATTTTAATGGATTTTTACTCAAAGGGTTCACAAAGATTAAACTGATGATGTGATAGAAACTCAAATCCAATAGAATGAAAAATGATTATATGCATTTCATTCTTTTCAATGAATTCTATGTATGGGAAGGAGAAGAGTTTTATTCTTCTAACAAAATCAAGAACTCAAAAATATGCAACTTTCAATTCTAGGGATCAAGATGATGCCAAAATACCAAGAAAATGTTTCCAAAAACCAAAATGCATACACAAAACTAGCTCTTTTTCCAAACATATATAAAAACCAATTCTTAAAGAATGAAATAAAAATTCTTCATTTGATTACGCATGCAAATTTTTTTGCTTCTTAACTTTCAAGAGAAATGAAAGATATCTATGTTTGGCATAGAGAAAGAAGAGGAAAACAATAAATCAAACAAATTTCACTCAAAAACATGAGAACTGAAAGAAAACAGGTGTGAGATAACTTGTTCAATCAATGACTAAAAAAAGAAAAGGAGAATGAAGACATATGCTCTTGAAAAATCCTCAAAACATGAGCAGCAAAAACGTGGTTGTAGTAGATGAGAGAGTTCTATTCATCTAGAAAATCAAGATGCTTCAATGAAGACGAAAGGGATCACAACCAATCAACCCATGAAAACTCAAAATAAGGAAATGAAAATGAGTGATAATGTTAAGTTCTCATTCAAGTATAGTCAAAAACAAACTAGGATTTTATGGGCTAAAAGACTAGGCAATATTCAAGAACACAAGTGGACTGAAAAGAGGATGAGAAAGAAACAAACAAAAACCTATTAATAAAATATATGATCAAGATAATTCAACCATATGGATCTGATCACAGAGACTCAAAAAATAACCTCAAACAATCACAGATAAACTAAGCAAAACCTGAGAAAAAAAATAAAATAGGGCTCAAAAACTAGTCTACTACAAGAGGTCGCTCTGTCTGAAAAGAAGACAGGGCATCCAGGGGTGACGATCACTCCCAAATGGCCTAGAAAATGGAGATGAGGTTTCTTTGTGGTACTTATACAGGGGGAAACCAAATGGTAATGGTCTCTCTAGTGAGGTCTTGTAGGCTCAAATTTTCCACAATTTCTCATAAACAATCAGGGTTTTGATGAGCAGAAGGGTACCAAGGAAAAAGAATCAAGGTGTAGAAAAATTCAAAGGATTCAAAGGGTTAAAAACATAAGAAGAAATAGAGATCTCTCCCCATTATGGTCACCAATTTACTGCTGTGATATATATCCCCCTGCAGATAGGTTGAGTTCACCTCACTTGGGTTTCCTACAAGTGAGACAACCTATAACAAATGGACACTAATATCCTCCTAAAAAACCATTATATTTTCTTGTGGGTGGGTTGAGAGAGAAGGAGATAAGGTATTTGCACCTGATGTCTGAAGTTTTCCCTCACTACTCCAATCGTTGAGATCCAGTCCAAGAAGCAACCTCACGAAGTCAAGCCTGCAATAACAAAGAAACCTTCTCCTACTACTATCTATGATTAGGTAAGAGAAACCCTACCTATTGATAAATTAGACAAAGTGATCAAAACAAAAAAAATGAATGAAAGAGTAAAAGAGAAATAGGCCAAGTTCTTATATTAGTGGAAGCATGGAGCTTACAACCTGATGATGTTGTTGCAATCCTTCAGGATTATTTCTTCATCCCTTGAGCATGAATCCAACTCAACTTATTCACATAAATAAAGGTTTGGCACTCCTTTCAGCTATTATAAGTTTGGTATCCTTTTTTTCCATCCCCCCTCTCACTCTGAAATGGCATGGTTATATAGATGCAGGAAGGCTTAACCACTAGGGTAAATTATGAACATGGTTGAGTATAAGGTGGATTAGGTTAGGATTTGAGTTATCTTCATCATTATTATTTCTCCCAATATATGATATAAATAGGATCGAATCATATATTGATGAAAACAAGAAAAAAAACCAAGAATCATCTAGAAAGTCCTCAAAAGATTGCCCCTAGATTCATGGGATTTGACCAAATCTACATGGTCGCTCACACATAAGGGAAAACATGGAGACATGTTTTCCCTCCTAACATTGTTTCAAGGGGATGGTCTCTACCCTAGAGGCCAAATGGGGGTGACCATTTTCAAATGAAGTCAGGACTGAGTGAAAAAGGACAAATTGTCAGGGTTTAAAGGTGTCTTCTTCTTCCTGATTCTCAAGGGGATGTAATGGATCATTCATGCATAGTGTTGAGGTGGAAACACTTATGAAAGTGTGACAAATAAGGTATGACACTTATTATAATGGATCATGGAATTTGTGACACTTACGACACCAAGCAGGGTAAAGTGCGACACTTAGCAAAGTGAAGTGCAACACTTAACAAAGGGTGACAAATGGTGTGTAAAAACCACTATTTCCAACGTTCAAGATGAAAATGGAGAACACCCTAATGAGGTTTTTCCAAGTCATCGGTAATGTTGTGAAAAGAGAATTAGTGTTCCAATTGGGTGACCCATCCCATGGGGTCTGAGCCATTAAATATGTTCACGTCCACTATAGGAATGCGCTGGTCACATTGAAAATGATTGGACTAAAAAAAATTGGGAAGTGGAGAAAGTATCACCTTCAGGGTGAAAAGTTTTGTCATATGAGGGAAGTCCTCCAAAAATATTTAGTTTGTAAAATATATGGACAACAAAGTATTCAAGTTGTCTTTTGATGTGGGAAGATAAGTCGTTCATCATGTCCTATTTCAGGGCTTCCATCTTGGCATCTATGGTGAAATCCATGGAGGAATTGATGGTGGAAATATTGGCATTGATTTGCCACAATTCCTTTTGGGCCATGGAGAGATCATATGAAAAGGTAGTGAAGTGTGATGAAAAGTATTGATTGTAGGTGTGAGCCATGGTGAAAGGGGGGTGCAAGAAGGGGGTGGGTGGGTTCGCACAGAAAATGGGTTATGGGTGAATGGTCTCACGATGATCAGGGAGAAAAGGGGAATCCAATGGGATAGGTCCAAAATAAGGGGGGTCTGGACCACGGGAAAAAAGGGGCAAATAATGATAGGTATCACTGTGATTAGGGAAAAAATATGAATCCAATGGGATAGGTCTCAAATAAGGGTGCGATAAGTCCTTAGAGTTTTTTTTACTCTTGTAGAGTTATACTCCATTCTGAATAATACTGCAATGGAAAAATGCCTAAATTCTTAATAGGAAGAAATGTGTAGTAATTTCGCAACTAGAATGTATGATGCAAGGTTGCATGGTAATAGATCTTGTCTGTTCCTTTTCTGTTATGTTTCCATCCCAAGGGTTAGGGTTTTCAAGGTTTCTACTGACAAGGTTTTTCCCTGTGCTATAGTTCTCTCATATACATGTGGGGTCGAATAGTAGTACTCAACCCAATATCTCAGGGCACCAACTAAGGGGGATAGAATATACCCTTATTCGTACTACCTGATTACCCAAGTACTAGACTGTATCATCCCGAGTGTTGTTCTAGATGGAACTATAACATTCAGGTGATCGATCGATTAATCTATAGCAGGGTTCATGATACCTAGGGAAGTCTGTATACAAGTGTTGTCTAATGCACTACCACTTGAAGGGGTACCAAAATGGGTTACAAGGGCGTCCAACAATGTGACCTTAAAATCCTCTTGTATTTCCTACATGTATTCTTCCCTGACCATAGATTTATGCATTGAGCAATAGATCACTATAGTTTAAAGACGCCAGAACACATCTCTACCCTAAAAAAATATTAATCTACAATTCTTTCCTAGGAAAGTACTCTGATACCACTTGTTATGCACTTGGTTATGTTATATTGAGTGGAAATAGGAATATCACATAAATTACCAACAAAAAAATAGAATATAAAGAATAAAAGACCAAAATGATACCTTTATTGAAACGGGAGAAATCACTTCCCTCTTCGAGGAGGCAACCTCCAGCAGAGCAATGCTCTATTACAATAATTATAAAGACAAAACTTCTCATTCCCTCGACTCCTATTTATACTAAATATATCTACCAAAAGAAAAATCTAGAGGAAGATCTTTCTATAAGTGGAAGCTTCTATTAGGTATTCTAACATTTGACTTGTTCACCTTATTAATAGTTCTTATTTATTAATATCGACCTTTATTACATCGAAAATATATTATTCTACCTATGTGAGGGGTTAGGGAGGTTAGGTCCCTAACAATAATTCTTGCTAGAAATTGTTGGTAAACGTTGGATCAGATCATAAAAAATAGAATGAGGCATTACATGGAGTTTGAAGATATTATCCATAAAAATTTGAGCCACTATGGATGTTGTGAGTTGGTGTTGAAGAGAACAGAAATGAGCATATTTGGAAATACAAGCCACTACCACCATGATGAATGACTTATTACCTAATTTAGGTAAGCTAAAAATGAAATCCATAGAAATATCTATCCAAATAGTATGTGCCATCAGAAGTGGTTGGAATGTTCGAGGAGTTTTGACAGTTATCCGAAAATCATTAGATGTTAATTTATTCTTAAATACACATAAACATTCAAATTGATTTGAAATATAAATTATCGCGTTGACTATTTGTGAATAATATGAATTCACTTAATTACTTATCCAAAATCACTTAAATGATAAATAACTTGCAAGATAATTGAGTGAAATATAAACAACAATAATAAAACACATAACACAAGTTTGTTAATGAATTTCACCCATTTTGGGCTACGTCTTCGAGTCCGCTTCCAATTGAGACTGTTTTATTAATGCTCAAATGCTTGTGTTCTTACAATGATATTTTTATATGTTGATAAAACTTAGAAAGAGAGTGCACCATTGAATTCCTCTCAAACTTCTAAGAAAAATTAGTATAAACACTCTATACTTTCTTCAAGGAACCCTATGGCACACATTACAATGCAAACTCAAATTCTAGATACCCTATGGCATAAACTTCGAGGTAAAATATGATAGCTCTGTCATGCATACCAATATTTCATACTCTATCGTACTCCATCAAAATTTATCCTCTACCTTGGTCAGAGCAGCAAATTAAGTAGGGCATGGACCCTCAACTACCATCCAGAATATTAGTAGTAGCTTAAATGTTATTTTCCATATTTTTCATACAAAAGCATTTCGATGACGCAGTGGTTGGGGCACTGGCATAATACATGGCAGGTCGCGGGGTTAAATCCTACCAATCATGCCATTGGTTATGTTTTGTTTCTATATATCCATTGGTGGTTGAACTATTGGTTATATATAATATATAACCATCCACGAACTTTGGATTTTGGTTACGATGTGGATTAATATATATATATATATATA
>ML777234.1:1610017-1640214 GCA_009831015.1 Picea engelmannii
AGATAGATAGATAGATAGATAGATATATATATATATATACCATGGTCAGGGGGTTCTCCCCTCGACCTTTTTCTGACCAAAATAGTACATTTCAAAACTTAAATACATGTCACACCCATATAGGTTAAGAACCAAATAAGTGGTGTGTTGGCGAAGGCGTTGACACACGATGGAGGGGGTCATGGGTTTGTTCCTAATTGACCATAATATTTTTTTCGGTAGAACAAACCATATTTGGCCAATCGAAACTGCCATGTGGAAGTCTCTGATTGGTCCACCTGTCAACCAACTATTCAATTGATGTCATGTGTCACCACAGGATTAGTTCACATCACTGCTCAATCACACATACAATATGCTAACTCAACTAGTATGACATGCATGAATGTGCCATGTGTCACCCTTCCAGTGTTTCCATGTGGCACCCCCTTTTGACCTTTGACCCCATTTTACTAAAACTTTGAAGAGACATAACATTTTCATATGAACTTCATTTAAGGTTATTCTCACTTCATTGGAAATTTCTCGTTGAGATCTTCACAATGAAGTTGTTTTTAATAGAATTTGAGATGAAATAATTTTGAGGATTTTAGGATCCACCTAGATTAGACAGTTTTGTGCTTATTGTGTTGATAGGTATCACATTTGGCCACAAAGGTGTGGATTTCATGTTTCATACTATCCCAGAAGAAAGAATGTTTGACACATTCATAAGTTTTGGTAAAACATGAATTCCCAGTTGTAGGTGAAGCATGAAACTCAGAGAGCACCATGGATTTAAGGGTCGACTGTTTTCTTAAATACATACGACCTTTATAGTGAAAATCTTCATTGTGCCAAGAGTACCCTGGAGCATCTTGGGGATCTTGTTACAGTTTTGGATTATACTAGAAATTTTTGTGTCTTGCAACAATTCCTAGTGAACATATTGAAGACAGTCGGTGATAATGAATGAGAGAGAAAAGAGGGACCTTTCTTCATCACATTTCCTAGAAAGAGAATCAACCACCACATTTTCTTTTCTCTTTTTGTAAATGAACTCATAATCATATTCAAAAAACTTGGTCTTCCATTTTTTATTCTCCGAGGCGGAAATTTGTTGTTCCAGGAAGTACTTGAGGCTTTGATGGTCCACTTTAATTTGGAAACATTGTCCCAATAGATAAGGGATCCATAGATCCACTGCATGAAAATAAGCCAACATTGCCTTTTCATAGAGCTATTGGCCCAAATGTCGCTCCAACAACTGTTTGTTGGTGAAATCCAAAGGTCATCCATTTTTTATGAGGAATTCTCTGATGCCTCTCCCTCATGCATCACATTCTCGAACAAAGGTCTTGGTGAAGTCAGGGAGCACCAACATAGGAGTAGTGCACATAGCTTCTTTCAAGGCTTGGAAGAATTGGTGAGTTGTTGGAGTCCAACTGAAATCATTCTTTTTAAAAAGAGTTATTATGGGAGCCACAATGTTTACATAATTCTGAACATACGTACGGTAATATCTCGTTAAACCCAAGAAACCACACAATATTTTAAGATTTGTAGGGCGAGGTCATTTATGCATAGTTTCAATTTTCTTAGGATCCACTGTTACACCATTCTTGCCAATAATATGACCTAGGTACTCAACTTCAGATATTCCAGAACATTTAGATTGTTTGAGGAAAACTTTGTGCTTGGAGAGGAGATGGAGAACTTGATCCACATGGGTGAGATGGGATTTCCATGTTTTACTATAGATGAGAATATGATAAAAAAAAATTAACACAAAGTGCCAGAGGAAAGAAAAAAAGACATGATTCATGAGACTTCGAAAAGTAGAGGGGGGATTATAGAGACAAAAGGGCATGACCAAGAACTCATAGTAGCCCTCATGAGTGAAAAATGCAGTCTTGGGAATGTCTTCCTCTTTCATATGTATCTGGTGGTACCCAGAATGTAGCTCAACTTTGGTAAAGTATTGAGCCCCATTGAGTTCATCCAAAAGGTCATGTATTATAGGAATGGAAAATTTGTCCTTGATGGTAAGTTTGTTGAGGGCATGAAAAGCAGGAAACATGCACCAAATGCCTTATTTCTTGAGGACCATGACTAAAAGGGAAGAATAGGGGCTAGTACTAGGAAGGATAACTCCTGCTTCTAGTAATTCTTGGAAAATTTTCTCAATTTCATTTTTTTGAGCAAAGGGATGATGATAAAGGTGAAAATTAGGAGGAAGACTTCCCAATATTAAAGGAATTGAATGGTCATGGTTGTCATTGGAGGGGGGAAGGCCCTAGGGAATTTGGGAAAAAATATGATGTTGGGAAATAATATATTGAAGGTCAGGGTGCACAAAGGATGTATCAATTGCTTGAATGGAATGGAGTTGGGAAATGATGACATAATGACCATTTTTGAGTAAATTTTCCATGCAGTGGGAACTGATGATCTCCAGTGAAACTACTGTAATACCTTGGAATCTATACGATTGTTCTTCATGTTGGAATTACATGGTTAAATTGTTAAAATACATTTTTATGGGGCCGAGAGTGCATAACCATTCAACACCAACCAGAATGTCTCAACCACCCATGTCAATAGAAATCATGTGAGATTTCAATTTATACTGACCAATTTGTAGGTGCACATTTTCACAACACCCTCCACATTTCATGAAACCACCATTGCCAATCATGATTTAAATTTTTTTGACAACATAGATATAGCAATTGATTTCTTGGGCAAGGTGACAATCAATGAAATTATGAGTGTTTCCACTATCAACTAGGATGATGACTTTCCTATTCTTAATGTAACCAGTCAACTTGAGAGTTTTGGGAGAAGAAAAACTAGTGAGAGAATTCAGCAAAATCATTGGTTCAGATTTAGGAGGATCAAAGGGTGGTGTAAGATCATATGCTCGGGGTAGCGATGCCTCAAGTGAAACCTCAACATCTTCATAAGCAACATCCTTCGAAATGCCCATAAATCATTTCTATTGTTTACACTTGTGCTCAGGAAATTATTTATCATCATGATTATAGCACTGGACCTTGAGTTGGAATTCATCCATTTCCTCCCATGTTAATTTTTGGACCTTGAGAGGGGTGGCTAGAGGGGAAATATTAAGGGGTCTAGGGTGGGGAATATAATCAATTTATTTTTTCTGGGTAAATAGGATGAGTTGTTCCTCCTTGGCATGTTTAGTTTCTTCCAACCAAGTTTGGGGGTGCTCCATGAGGACTTGGGCTTGAATTTCATCCTTGAGGCCATTGATAAAGAATTCTCGAAAGAAGGCATCTGTCATACCCCCCATTTAGAAATCCAAGTGATCAAAGGCCACGATAAAATATTCCACTATTCTAGATTGTTTCAACTTGGTCAAATGACATAAATGGTAGTTGTTTATGTCAAAGTGTTCATACAAATCATTAACAAGTTGTGTCAAAGAAACACACCCTTGGTGTCCATTTTGATTCCATTTCCACCATTTCCATCATGTTGGATCCTAATAGAGAACACTGTAACGAAACTTGGTCAAGTCATTAATAATGCCATGTAGGGAAAAATAATGTTCCATATGATTGACCTAGGATGTTGGATCCAAGACATAAAATTTGTTCACCTCAACTATGGGAAAATGATGGTCATCATTGGAATGAAATTTCAGAGGGTTTGAAGAGTCAACACCTTCGACTTGGGGGTTTGGGTCAAAGGAGGAAAGAACCTAGGATTGGGTCATGAATTGTTTGAGATTGGAGTGGAGTCCATCCATTCAGCTATTGAGCGGGTCCTATATGTGGTCCACATTGGCATGAATGGAAGTAATGTCATTATTCACTTTGGCATGAATGGAGGTAATGCCATTATTTATTTTCTGATTAGTTTTTTATTGGCAAGTCGGAGCCATTAGAGGAGGGGTGGGTAGAAAAAAACAGATAAGTGATATATACCACCACGATTAGGGAAACAAGAGTTATCCAATGGGATAAGTGGGAAATAAGGGTTCCAAGAAGGGTATGGGTCCACAGGGTAAAAAAAGTCTTAAAAATTATAAGTATCACAATGATCAGGGAGAAAATGGGAGTCCAATGGGATAGGTCACAAATAAGGGTGTAGGAAGGACCCAATTTTTTTTTTACTCTTGCAAAGTCATTGTTATACTCTGACCTGAATAATATTGCATTGTCAAAAGCCCAAATTCTTAACAGGAAAAAATGTATAGCAATTTCGCAACCAGAATGTAGGAGGCAAGGTTGCACTACCAAAATATCCATTATGTTCCTTGTCTAGTATGTTCCCCCTAGGTTAGGTTTTCAAGATTCCTAGGGACAAGGTTTTTCTCTATGCTATATCTATATGATACAATTGTGGGGTCAAAAAATAGTACTCATCCCAATATCTCAAGTCACCAACTAAAGAGTATCGATCGTACCCTTATCCATACTACCTGATTACCTACGTATTAGAGAGTATATTCTCGAGTTTTGTTTTCAATGGAACTATAGTATTCAGGTGACCAATCGGTTTATCTAGGGAATGTTTCAGGAGACCTAGGGGACTCTTGATATACCTACCAATATGTGGGAGTGATGGATTTGTACATATTTTTTCCAATGCAATACTACTTGAGGGGTACCAATAGGGGTTACAGAGGTTTCCAACAAGGTGAAACTTTGGTTTCTAGGAAAACTTGTGAAACAATATCTATTTCCTACGTGTATTCTTCCCCACCACAGTATTACCCATTGAACGACATATATCTGTGCTTTACACATGCCGAGAGTACACGTCTCTACCCTAGAAAACAAATTTCCCCACAATTGTTGCCAAGGAAATTGCTCTAATACCACTTGTAAGGTAACAAGCATAACATAATATGGAGAAGCATAAATATTCAAGAAATACCAATGGAACAATAAAATATTGAGAATGGAAATACCAACAATAATACCTTTATTGAAAGAAAGAAATGTGCACTTTCCTCTTCGAGGGGGAAACCTCCAGCAAAGCAGAGCTCTATTACAGTAAATCTCAAGACAAGGATTTCTCATGCCTCCTACTCTTATTTATACTAATTATATCTTCTAAATAAAATTCCATAGGAATATATTTCTAGAAGTGGAAGATTCTATTAAGTCTTCTTACATTGACTTATTCACATTTATTAAATAGGGAATGTCAACCTTTATTACATGGAAAATTTATTATTCTATCTACATGAAGGGTTAGGGAGGTTAGGTCTCTAACAGATTAAATGGATATTTGTTTCTTCACACACACTTAGATATCTTAAACTTCCCTCTTTTCTTTTCATTCTACCTTGAAATGGATTTATTCAACCCTCAAAGTCGGTATGTAATTCGATCCATGTTGATGATGCAACTGTTCACTGCACAATTGGTTGGGTTTTGTCATGGTTATATATTACCTCTTTAACTCAATTTTATGTAAGTGAAGTGATAACATGTGAAGGATCAGATCTTATCACTGAAAGAGAGGGGGGGGGGGTGAATTAGTGACACAATAATTTTATCAATTTTTCTTTTGTTAATGCAAACAAAATTTTAACACAAAGTTTTATCGTGGAACCCAATTGGGAAAACCACAAAAACTTTTCTATTAGCTACAAAATTTTGTTTTACAAGTTACATAGAAGGAATATGTTCTTCCTTTTAGATTAGCACCAACTGATCAGGATGCACCCACACCCTTGTTCACCAGCACCAGCTGGTAGGAGGCTTCGACCACCTGTTTAGTTAGCTACAACTGACAAGGAAGAACCTACTCCCTTTTTTCACCAGCACCAACTGGTAGGAGTCTTCAACCCCCTGTTTACTCAGATACAACTGAAAAGGAAGCACCTACTCCCTTGGATTCTCCAACCTACCCTTGGACCACCTAACCACCCTTATTTTCTGAATCTGGAAAAATTTTGTATCATGTCTTCACTGCATCTTTCTCTGCTTTTGTGATTTCATATATCTTTCTAATTCAGACTACAAAGATGCTTTCTTCTCACCACTCTATCTCATTTATATAATCTTCAAACTAGTGTGAGGTATAACACATTGTGTCCTTTCATCTAGACGATCACACCTATTCATTTAACTTAACCATAATCTCTTTTAATACTACAAAAATTGAGTTCTGCTAAGGCACTTCCTTCAAACCATTTACATATGACCAAGAATGCAAAATCATGGGCTTATCAACTTAAGCAATGTACTATATTTTTCATTTATTTCTCTTATTCCATATGACCATAGGCGGTGACCAGGCGCTAGGCCAAGCAAGTATTTGATCTCTTATCAGAATCAATGGCCACGTTTTAATCTTCCGAAGAGATGGATGATTCTAGTTTACTTCGGGACTTCAGTTATTCCACTTACGCTAACCTTCCATTGTACTTGATCAATGGTTGAGAACACTTTCAAAGTGTTCTTCAGATTGGACGACTCATGTCCACTTCGGGACTTTGGTCTTTGGGACTTCAGGACTTCGAGACTTCGTCGTTCACGACTTCTAGCCTCTTTACAACTCTCTCGAATAACAGATGTGTGTCCATAATTTTCAATGGTTAAGAATGATCCTGAAGTGTTCTTCATATTGAACGACTCATGTCCACTTCGGGACTTCGGGCTTCGAGACTTCAGGGGTTCAGATAATCACTGCTCCATTTTCCTGTGGAGTGATCACCTGCTAAATAAGTCATAAGAGGTGGAGACCTCTTGTTGTTAGTTAACACTTCCACTTAACTATCCTTCCACTGTACTTGATCAATGGTTGATAATTCTCCCAAAGTGTTCATCAGATCAGACGACTCATGTCTACTTCAGGTCTTCGGATTTCAGGACTTTAGGACTTAGGTCATTTGCTGGTGGTGAAATTCTCGAAGTAAAACTCCCAGAGTGACATAACTTGTTGTCATTACTTGATAACATGGCACAGGCTGAGTGGCTGCCATGTGTCACTCAAATTTGTGATTTACACGTACTTGAAACGTCAATTTCATCTTGACACTTGTCATTATTTGACTGTGCCACATGTCCTTGCTGATGTGGTCTGCTGATGTAGATCTCTCGATGTGGCACATATTATTCTCCTTGATCTAATGGTCAAGATACTTCCCAAAGTGTTCCTCTTATCAAACAACTCATATCTACTTCGGGACTTTGGGTAATTTAATTTCTCCACTTCCCAGTTCTCCCGAAGTGATATTCCCCAAAGTGTAACCTCCTCACAACTTTTAACCCAAAATGAATGTTGTTCGTTGATCATGATCTTAGATTAATGGCTTGATCTATTTGTGATGATGCTTTGCCTTGGTTTAAATCCAACGTTTCTTCTTCTTTTCTTATCCTATCCTTCCACTTAATGTGATCCAATGATTATCAAGAATTTGAGTATTCAGAATCTCATCCCTTTTGCCTTTCTTATCCTATCCTTCTAGTCAACTTGCTCCATCAGTAAAGAATGGTCCCAATGTAGATCAGCAATCAGGGATGATTGCAAGGTCCCAACTAGCATGATGTTTAAGACTATTGCCGAGCTCCGCAATGGAAAAATTGCTCATTGATAGTGGAACTGATGAAAACTGTAGATCTATTTGGTGGGTGACGATCGACGTCTAGACTAATTGCGGGATTGAAAATAACACGACGTTTAATTCTCCTTTCTCTCTCTACAATCTATCCATGTCGTTGATCTGGCGTTTGCGTATCAATGGTCCCAATTTGATCTAATCATGTTTCTACAATGCGCTTTCCCTTATGAGTTTCATCATGCCATCTCTTATGAGCTTTGATCTTCATTCGCTAACCCTCCTAAGATTTAATCTATGCATATTGTTGTACTGTTTGACATCAATGACAACACATTAATGACACTATGCCAACAATATCCCCCTTTGTCATTGATGGAAACACACCAAATTTATACACAATCTCCCCATGTGATGATGCTTCTCTTCTCTAAAGTTACTCTCCCCCTTTGACATCAATGGAAAATGGTTGCTTCCCCTATGGTAAAGCTTTATCTGTCTGTATGCTTCTGACCAGAATATGAACTCGGGTAACTCCTCCTGCAATCATACTTTTCCTATGATAAATGAATGACTCCTTTTGATTTTGATTTTTGTCTCCCCTCGAATTGGTGCCAATTGATGCATTATTTTATTGAGATATTAGATTGAAAGAGGGATTACTCCCAATCTTTTCCTGAGATATTCAAATACATCTATGCTTAAGGGTTTAGTGAAAATATTTTCCACTTGTTCTTGTGTTGGGACATATTCCAATTTAATGTTCTTATTTTCATCCTAATCTCTTAGATAGTGGTATTTTATGGGAATGTGTTTTGATTTGGAGTGTTGGACAAGGTTCTTGGAGAGATTTATAGCGCTTTTATTATCACAATATATAGTAGTAGGTTCTTCAAACACTATTTTGATGTCTTGTAAGGTTTATTTCAACCATTCCACTTGTGTGCACCATTTTTCTACTGCAATATACTCAGCTTTAGTGCTAGACAGAGAAATTGAAGATCGTTTCTTGCTTGTCCAAGCTACCAATGATTCTCCCAAAAAGAATGATCGTCCACCTGTAATTTTTCTGTCATCTACACAACCTTCCCAATCTGCATCTGAATGGGATTTTAAAGTGAATGAATCCTTGCTAGGGTACCACAAGCCAAGATATATGGTTACTTTCAAATACCTAAAAATTATTTTCATAGCTTGAACATGGCTCTCTTTCGGTGTTGCTTGGAATCTAGTCACCATCCCAACAACTTGCTTGACATCAGGTCTGGAAGTTGTTACATAGAGTAAACTCTCAATCATTGAACTGTAGTGTTTTGGATATACAAATTTGGACTCATCTTCCTTGCTTAGTTTGCATCCAACTGTCATAGGTGTACTAATAGTTTTTCAATCCTCTAACTGAAATTTATTAAGCATATCTTTAACATACTTGGACTGGTGGATAAATAATCCTCTATTGGACTGTATTATTTGTAATCCAAGAAAGAAATTCATTTCACCAAGCAAGGACATTTCAAATTCTTGTTGCATCCTCCTAGCAAATTCTTTACTCATTTTTTCATCATCACTGCCAAATATAATATCATCAACATATACTTCCACAATAATCATGTTATTACCAACAATTCTACAATAAATATTGTTGTCTATTGATCCTTTTTTGAGGCCTTGTTCTTGTAAATAAGAATCCATCCTTTCATACCATGCTCTGGGTGCTTGTTTTAGCCCATAGAGTGCTTTCTTTAGTTTACAGACATAGTCTCCTTTGTTAGTTAATTGAAATACTTCTGGTTTCTCAATATAGACTTCCTCTTCTAAGTTTCCATTGAGAAAATTTGACTTGACATCCATTTGGTATACTTTAAATTTTTTGTAGTTGGCGAAAGCTAAGAACATCCTAATTGCCTCTAATCTAGCCGTAGGTGAAAAGTTTTCTTCATAGTCTACTCCTTCAACTTGAGCAAACCCTTTACATACCAATATGGCTTTGTTCCTGATTACTTGCCCATTCTCATTCATTTTGTTTTTATACACCCATTTAGTTCCAATGACATTTTTATTTTTTGATCTTGGAACTAGTTCCCAAGTTTTTTTTTTTTCAATCTGGTCCAATTATTCATTCATAGCAAAGACACACTTTTATTCTTTACATTCCTATTTGATTGAGCTGGGCTCAATATGTGAAAAAATATCTATTTATGTCTGATATAATAGTTGTCTTCTTGTGTGCACTCCATCACTCTTATTTCCAATAATCAGTTCTTCAGGATGATTCTTTTGAGTCATTCTTGAGGGTGTCTTTGCGTCTCTTCTTGGGGATTCTTCTCTTATCTCTTCTTCTCAAATATCTTCTTCATCTTCACTAGTATCCATATCATCCTCTTCCCTTTCTTATTTATTCTCTTCTACTTCTTATGCTTGTGTACCAACTAACTCATCATCATTTTCATCTTCACTGTCAAGTATAGTCTCTTGATGTTTGATCCTTATTGTTTTTAAATCATCCACCTTGACATATTCACTCTAAAAAATCTTATGTAATCTAAGATTGTAGCATCTGTATTCTTATACCAAGAAAGATACCTTCATCAGATCTAGCATCAAATTTTCCAATATTATCATCCATCCTTTCGATGTAGCACTTACTTCAAAAGACCTTGAAGTATTTTACCGAAGGAGATCTTCCAAACCATAGTTCATAAGGAGTCTTATTACTATTAATCTTGAGCTAACCTCTTTCCAGTATGTATATTGTTGTGCTTACAACTTCCCTCCAATATCCATCAAATAATCTTCTTCATTGAGCATAGTCCTTGCAACCTTCTGAACTGTTCTATTCCTTCTCTTAGCAATCCCATTTTGCTTAGGTGTTCTGGCAACAGAGAATTGTCCTTTTATTCCATGGGTTTCACAGAAGAGATCAAACTCTTTCGAGGTGAATTCACCACTATTGTATGATCTAAGACATTTTCTTTTTGTATCCTTTTCAGTTTCAACAAGGGTCTTAAAAGCTTTGAATTTGTTAAGTTCTTTTGATTTTTCCTTGAGAAAACATACCCAACCCATTCTAGTAAAATCATCAATGAACAACATAAAGTAGGATTCGCCTTGAAAACACTTGGTCGTTGTATGTCCATAGAGGTCAGTGTGAACAAGATCTAAAGGTTTTGAGGTTGAGTATTCTTTTGTTTTTAACCTTATTTTAGTTTTCTTCCCTATTTGAGAGTGTCTACAAATAGGATTTGAGGGATTTATGATATTTGGCAAGTTTCTTACTGCCCCAAGATTTCTGAATTTTACTAAATTGTCAAAGTTAATGTGCCCCAACCTTCTATGCAATAGCCAACTTTCATCTACTAAATTTATATGACACTCCTCATTCAATTTGGTATTTAGTATATATACATTATCAGGAGTTCTAGGAGAAGTACCGACCAATTTTCCTGAGTCCTCTCCCCTAATCTCACATTTTTGGGAATCAAAGATACAAAAGTGCCCCTGATCATAGGTTTGGCTGATACTTAATAGGATAGGTTTCAGTTTTTCAACAAGCAACACATCCTTGGCTTTGTCTTTTCCCAAACTCACTGTGTCTTTCCCAAGTATGTTACCTATAGCATTGTCACCAAATGTAACTTTACCCTTTTGTTTCCTTAAGTTCAAAAACTTTTCCTTGTTTCCTATCATATGTTTTGAGAACCCACTGTCAACATACCAGATATATTCTTTATATTGGGATTTTAAGGCAATAAGGCATTCCTCCTTTGATGTTTTTTCTTTCCAAAGCTTCTTTCATTCTCTAATGAACTTTGGTTTTTCTAAGACTTCCATTAATATGCAATCACTAGATTTGTGTCCATAATTATGACATCTAAAGAATTCTACGTTCCATTCTTGTAGAGGTGCAAAGGAGTTATAATTTATTCTTAATTTATCCAATGGAAATCAAATAGCTTTTCAGTCTAACACTCCAGAAGACATAGTCTTCACCATCAAATAGGGGGACTTTTGATGACATCTTCAACTGTTGATCCATTCTGATATATATTTCTCTTCAAGTGATTTAAACCTTTTGTGAAGAGACCCACTCTAATACCCATTGAAGGATCATCATGTCACTAAGAGGTGGGGGGGGGGGGGCNAATTTTTCTTTTGTTAATTGAAACAAAATTTTAACACAAAATTTTATCATGGAACCCAATTGGGAAAACCACAAACACTTTTTTATTAACTGCAAAATTTTGTTTTACAAGTTACATAGAAGGAATATGTTCTTCCTTTTAGATAAGCACCAATTGATCAGGATGCACCCACACCCTTGTTCACAAGCACCAACTAGTAGGAGGCTTTGACCCCCTATTTAGTAAGCTACAATTGACAAGGAAGAACCTACTCCCTTTGTTCACTAGAACCAACTGGTAGGAGGCTTCGACCCCATGTTTAGTCAGCTACAACTGACAAGGAAACACCTACTCCCTTGCAGGCTCTAGCCTTCCCTTGCACCACCCAACCACCCTTATTTTCTGAATCTGGAAAACTTTTATATCATGTCTTCATTGCATCTTTCTGTGATTCTATGATTTCATATATATTTCTAATTCAGATTGCAGAGACACTTTCTTCTCACCACTCTATCTTATTTATATAATATTCAAACTGGTATGAGGTAGAATGCATTATGTTCTTTCATCTGGACCATCACACCTCTTCATTTAACTTAACCATAATCTATGTTAATACTGCATAAATCGAGTTCTACTGAGGCGCTTCCTTCAAACCATTTACATATGACTGACACTGCAAAACCACGGGCTTATCAACTTAAGCGATGTATTATCTTTTTCTTTTATTTCTCTTATTCCATATGACCACATGCAATGACCAAGCACTAGGCCAAGTGAGTGGTTTATCTCTTATCAAAATCAACAGTCATGTTTTAATCTTCTGAAGAGATGGATGATTATCGTTTACTTTGAGACTTTGGCTATTCCACTTACGTTATCCTTCCACTGTACTTGAACAACAGTTGAGAATGCTTTCGAAGTGTTCTTCAGATCAAATGACTCATGTCCACTTTGGGACTTCGGCCTTCGGGACTTTGGGACTTCACCCTTTAGGACATCGGCCTTTACGACTTCCATCCTCTTTACAAATCTCCCGAATAACAGACCTGTGTCCATAATTTTCAATGGTTGAGAATGCTCTCGAATTGTTCTTCAGATCGGACGACTCATGTCCACTTTGAGACTTCGGGCTTTGGGACTTCGGGGGTTCGGATAATCATTGCTCCATTTTCCTCCGGAGTGATCACCTATTGAATAAGTCAAAAGCAGTGGAGACTGCTTGCTATCAATTAACACTTCCACTTACACTATCCTTCCAATGTACTTGATCAATGGTCAAGAATGCTCCCGAAGTGTTCTTTAGATCAAACGACTCATGTTCACTTCGGGACTTCGGCTTTCGGGACTTCAGGACTTAGGTCATTCGTTGGTGGTGAAAATATCGAAGTAAAACTCCCGGATTGACGTAACTTTTCATTGTCACTTGATAACATGGCACGAGCCGAGTGGATTCCATGTGTCATAAGATTCGTGATTTACACGTACCTGAAATGTTGATTTCATCTTGACGCTTGTCATTATCTGACGGTGCCACGTGTCCTTGCTGACGTGGTCTGCTGACATAGATCTCCTGATGTGGCACATATTCTTCTCCTTGATATAATGGTGATGATACTTTTTGAAGTGTTCCTATTATCATACGCCTCATATCTACTTCGGGACTTTGGGTAATTTAATTTCTCCGCTTCCCAATTCTCCCGAAGTGATATTCCCCAAAGTATAACCTCCTCACAACTTTTAACCTGAAATGAATGTTGTTCATTGATCATGATCTTATATCGATGGCTCAATCTATCTGCAATGCTTCTTTGCCTTGGTTTAAATCCAATGGTTCTTCTTCTTTTCTTATCCTATCCTTCCACTTAAAGTGATCCAGTGACTATCAGGAATTCAGATATTCGGAATGTCAACCCTTTTTCCTTGGTTATCCTATCCTTCCACTCAAATTAATCCATCGGTCAAGAATGGTCCCAGAGTAGATCAACAATTAGGGATGATTTTGGAGTCCCAACTAGCACGACGTTTAAAACTATCATGGAGCTCTGCAATGGAAAACCTGCTTGTTGATAGTGGAACTGATGCCAACCGTAGATCTATTTGGTGGGTAACGATTGACAGTCTAGAATAATTGTGGGATTGGAAATAACACATTTTTTAATTATCCCTTTCTCTCTCTGCAATCTATCCCTGTCATTGATCTAGCGCTTGCGTATCAATGGTCCTGATTTGATTTGATCATGTTTCTGCAATGTGCTTTCCCTTTTGAGTTTCATCGTGTCATCTCTTATGATATTTGATCTTCATTTGCTAACCCTCCTAAGATTTAATATTTTCATATCATACTACTATTTGACATCAATGACAACACATTAATGACACTATGTCCAACAACATGTTCCGAAATTTTTCCTAATCTAGAAATCACCTACATAGGAAATCTAGCAGTTTCTTTTTCATGATTATTAAGAGGAAGACTCCATGTGGAGATGGGTGCCAAGGATCTTCTAGTCATCATAAGAGGTTCCAAACTCATGGATATCAAGGATGAAAAATGGATATATACTAATGTTATTGGACAAATAGGAAAGTGTGGACACAAACTAATCTTCCTAACTTCAACAAGAAATTAGAACAAAAAAGAGAAGAATACAAGATTCTCCTTAGATTTCATTGTGATATAAACTAGTTTAATGAGGGATAAATGACATACCGTTTAAACGTCGTTTGATCCTTTCTAGTGTCTTCCTTGATCCATCCTTAGATTTGTGAGATGTTGAACCTATTAAGAGACACAAACCAACAAAGAAAGAGAGAAACAATATATATATATTCCAATGAAACCTATGTATAAGATCAAGGAGTTCTACAATAAAAATGGAGACACTTTTATAGGGAAGAAATGTATTGCTGCATTATAGTGATGAAAGTGGAGAATACAACCTATGCATTGATTTTGCAAGGTCCCTTCCAATGTCCCTTTTCATCAACACACACATCTTTGATGCAATTCTTTTGATGAAGAGTATTCACAACCTAACTTGGAAAGCTAAAGAAAAGCTATCACAAGTGCAATCTTTAGCAGAATTCTTCATGCATAAGCCAACCTATACTTTACCATGAGAGATCCCTCTTTTTATAGGGTGAAGAGGGATGGATGAAGATATTAAGATGATCCCATTAAATCATAGAAGCGAGTAAGATCCAAACCAATCAGAGGCCACCTCATCCTTTCAAAGTTGCCATTCTAGAACTTTCGAGAATTTCACCTTTTTCCTTTGCTTGAGCATCTTCGCACCCTAAACACAAGCAACCTGTGATGATGTTGCAGTCCATTATGGTGCAACATGCGATGATTAGGGATCATCACACCCTTATCATTTGGCAAGGTATGACGATCTTCTTTGGTCGGGTTTTTAAGAAAGGAAGGATGATTCTATTTCCTAAGGAGAAAGTCTCATTTCTTCAATAGCTTCAGGAAACAGAGAATTAAGGAGTACACATATCATCAGTGATCACGGGTGACCAAAATAATGTGTAAGATAATTCCCCCCAAAGTATGAAGTTGGAACATGTGACAGGTGAAATAATTTTTAGAATGTGTGTGTCGATAACAAGAAGCACATTGGTTGGAAACCTGTCAACAAACAAGCATCTACATAATAACAATATACCATTTACTGAGGTAGGAATTCCCATACTCAGATACAAGTGAACCTAAACATAAGTTTCAAGTGATTCATGGCCACCAATCATACACTATGGATCCATGTCATAATGATTCAACATAGCCCCAAGAGATACACTGTGGATCTATGTTATAATGACTCAAATTTGGACATAGCCATGAGAAATACACGGTGTATCTATGTGTCATCACAGACTCATGAATACTACATCGCAACCTGGACCTATGCGACAATATCCAGGGTCTTCATTTCCATCGTCCTGAAGTATGAATCTATCCATGTGATTACAGGTGTCGAAGTCAAACATGGTAGAAACCACATGATTACCGGTCATTAATTAATACCGTTAATAAGTGTGAGGGAAATCACCATTGATTTCAATGATCCCCAAGGTACTCTAGTACAATCCATCGAATGTGAATTAATGAGATGAAGTCAAACACTCGAAGGAATTTTCCAATCAAGGGCCAATGATGTGAACCCACTATTCAAAATGAGGAAACCTTCCATTGAGGCATGCAAGTTCCAAGGTATTAAATGATTTCTAAGTCTAATTCTCCAATAATGTGTTGAAGTTGATAGGAAAAGACTCGTGACATGATGGCCTTAATGTATCCCCCATCAATGACATGAAATATGTAACAAATTTGAAGTAGATCAAAGTATAAAGTGATTCACAACTGACTTAGGGAAGGTCGACATGGTAAAGTTTGATGATTGTAGATGGTCGACCCGATAGAAGGCTTGTGTAGGTTGAACTTCTCTTCAACATATGAATGACACAATAATTTTCTTCACAACATTGACTCAAGGAGGACCCAATATATAGACTTGTGAATGATCAAACGAGAGATAAATGGATTTCCCAACCCAAATATAACAATGAAGAGGGGTGTCATGTTCAAGAGTGAATTATTTCCATTGACACAGATACAGAGATACATTTCTTTCCCAATTTCTCCCACCATTTATGTTGAGTAGCTCTTTATTTTTACACAAGCTTGAGGAGGATAACATATGCTTGAAATGTAAGCTCATCCTTTGGATGAGTCCCTCTGAGTGTTTTTAACGAACCCTAGGAAGGAGTGGTTCGGTCCCATATGGGCCTTTTGATGCTTGTTTTACAAGTCCAAAGAAAGAAAACTCGGGGGTTTTTCATGTTTAGAGAGTAAGAAAAACACTTAAATAAAACTCCAAAATGTCTTTTTTTTGTGAATTAGTCTGATGAGACCGAAAAAGAGATAATCTACCACTCATCAGAAGTTTTCTTCAAATAATTTTACGAGCATGAAAAGAACAAGGTCGCTTGGCTATATTTTCATGTTTAGGGAGTTTGAAAAGAGTTTAAAGGGGACTCCAGGGGGGTTCATTTTTCGTATTTCCATTACGAGTCTGAAAAAGAGATAAAAGTTTACTCGATTACATTCTCATAGTTTTACGAGTGTGAGAAAGAATAAGACCATGCTCGGTGTTTTTTACTGAAAAAACCCAAAAGCATATGTACATCATATGATTTTCCAAAAACACGCAAAAATGACAAAAAAAGGGGTGATCCATATCAAAAGTCCAGTCGTTAGACCTCTATCCTACAATATTGACATTTTGAAAATTTCATTAGGTTTTTAACATAGGTGCAAAATATTTAAAAAATAAATTATTTTTAATTTAAAAATGGTAAAAATAGGTCAAATAGGTCAAATAGGTTAACACAAGTTCATTTTACCATTCCATTTGTATTTTCACCAAACTAGTGCCAAAACCCCTCATTTTCCTTCAATCTTTAAATGACAATTCTGGAGCACTTTGTGGACGATTTCTCAAGCTGTTTCTGTGAGGTAGGTGCTCTTCCTCCCCTCTCTCTTTCTATATATATTTTTTTCATTTTTAATGGCTAATTTTTTAGTTTATGGGGGATTTTCCAAGGGAGAGAGCCCCTCTAGATCATCACAGGCTCTCCATATCAGGAACTGCGATGATCTAGGATCGTCACAAGGGTTCTAATTCTAAGGTGCAATGAAAGTGCACTATGGTAAACTTATCCCCTGTGATGACCGCAACTCAAAAAATAAAAAGAGAAAAAGAACTAGGGAAGCTCCCAATTTTGGATTTTTGATGAACTACTTCATCTTTAATTGTTGTTTGGCAGAATTTCCATAGTTCATCATGCTCGAATGGAGGGAAAAAGAGCATCACGAGGAATATTACATTGTCAAGAATGATCTTGACACCATCATGGCACTCCGAGAGTGTGAATTGCTAAATGTTTTCAAAGTGCAGGGCATGAGGGCCCAATCAATGGTATTGGAGCACTTAGACTGAATGTGGGATGTGAATGAACAAGCCTTTCATGTCGGGTTGATACACTCACTCTAGATATTGATGGCATCTATTTTATTATTGGATTATCTTGTCATGGGTCTTGAGTGTCATTATCGGGAAGCAGAGGAGGAGGTGAACCAATGGATTATTATGTGGCACATCACTGCGTAGTTGGCACAGAGAAACATAGTGGAAAAGTTTCCATAAAGGATGTTCAAGACTTTCCTTTAAGAACTATTCTCTATACTATTACTCGTATGGCAAGGAGTGCAGCTCCAGACATGGCCTTGCTGAGCCATTTTCAATATGCTATCGAGTGTATGGAGCCCCAAGTTTTTAACTAGTGTGAAGGCCTCCTCAAAAATATGAAGAAACAATTAACAAAGTGTAGGAGTGGTCGACTGAAGAAATTTGGATATAGATCAATTTTGGTATCCTTATTCCTATAAAGGGTCCAATTTTTGTGCCTAAAACATGTGGAATGGGGGGTATCTTCTCCATAAGATCCTCGGATGAATAGATGGGTAGACTTGATGGCACTTCATGGTGGCATCCCAATCGTTACATATGGTCATGCCTTCTTCCAGTGGCTGAGAGATCAGCTTGTCATGATCAAGGACTATGCATATGTCAGGATCGATTTCAGTGGAGATCCTCATTTGGCATTACCTAAGGGTTCACAGTGGGGAGATATAGTTAAAAAGTATTCTTTTTCATTATATGTTGTTTTTGGTATTTTAATTATGAAATTGTTATGGTACGTATCCAAGACTAATAAAAATATCTTAACAATGTAGATGTGGCACCTTATAGGCCTCTAGGATCATCTCCAATCTAAATACGTGGAGAGATAGGTGCAATGGCAGGTCGAGGAGTAACAGTTGAGGATCTCGAGGAGATCGAACACAACCTCGAGGGATTGACTATGAACATCCCTGACATCACTGTGGATGAGTTACCTTGACATTACCAATGCCATACCATTGGCATTTCAACATCCATTGGTCGATTGTTGCATTGTGTAGCATGGGTAGTGGCTTGGTATCACGAGAAGCATCCTTGATGCATATGTATATGAAGCCATGTACTTCAACATTTTGGTCTTAGGACACATACTTTTTTGTAACTTTTGGCGTTATAATATAAAACTTTTATCGGCTTACTTGTCTTTATGTCTGTGTGTTTGGATTTATAAATGGTGAAAATGTCTATCTAAAACATAATTGGCTAATGCATCTATTAATGTGTTTAGATATCTAGGAATGTGTTGATATTAAATGTAATCAAAATTTATTTCCAAGAGGCGAATTCTCAAGTATACCCGTAATAGTGTAGGAATTCATATGAAATAAATGTTGCTCAATTGCAGCACCACAAGCTGAGAATCGATTCGTAAAACTAAGTGGTGGATGCCAAGTGAAATTGTGTCAGACAATAACTCAATGATTGCACTATATTCCACAATATTATTAGTTGCACAACCCAGGAAAATGCCATGTAGACTGTTCAACTTATCCGTAGGGGTGTAGATTGGTCATTCATCAAACACTAGATTTTGATTACTGCGACTAGAACCATCAACAAAGCCAATATAAGGTAGCGAGAATGCCAACATCTAGAAACCAAGCACGAGGCAAGGTAAGCATTTTGAAGGAAGAAAAAGAAATGACAAAAAGCACACTAAAGTATGATACAATAAAGTACAAAGCACTCATGCAAAACATTTTAAGCATAGTACTTATTTAGGTAAAGCCCATTTATGGGTTCACCTAAAGGAATTCCATCATAATCAAACATTATAATCCCCTTTCTCTAATACTCGTTTAATATATAAGGACCATGCCACATGGGCTCGAATTTACCTACCCACAACAAGTCACTATCTTGATCATAAAGGAGAACCAAATCACCCTTAAAAAAGCACGAGGTTTGACATGTTTGTCATATTGAGATTTTACACGTTTCTTCTGAGTTTCTATGACTAACACAACATTATGGCAAGTCTTGTTTAATTGCATTAATTACAAAATACGTTCTTTTTCAACTATGATTTTGGGGAGGAGTTCGACGACTATCTTCAAAGAAGAAATTTCGCATTGAATCAACAAAACGACCTCGATACCATATACTATTTGGAAAGGCGTAAACTTCGTAGCAGATTTGACTAACATCTGATAGGCCCACAATGTCGAAAATAGAATTGTATTCCAACTTGACTTATGAATCCCTACCATCCGTTGAAGCAAAGCGGTTAAATTTGTTTTGATTGGTTCAACTTGGCCATTGGCCTGTGGATAATAAGGGGCTGAGTTTTCACTTAGTGAAATAATCCACAACTACAATAATGTATCCATGCCCCCCTACTAAGTGAGGGTTACATGTCATGAAGTTAATGCCCCATTTAGAAAATGGACCAACGGAAACTACAGGATAAAGAGGATCAGGATGTGATCGTTTCTTATGATTATATGTTTGAAAAGCTTGGAATTTTTGAACTGTAATAATGCAATCCTGAAACAACAAAGGCCAGAAATAACTAGCTCGTAGGATATTTTGGGCAGTGGCATACCCCGACATATGGCCACCACATTCTCCAAAATGATATTCATGTAACGCTTTCTCATCTTCATCATAAGTTAGACATCATCAAAATAAGAAATCAATATCACGTCGATAAAGGGTATCACCAAGGATAATATATTGATGGGCTCGATGCCTAATACGACGATGATCTACACAAGATATATCAGGCCAAAAAGTTTGGGTTTGGAGATAAATGATGATGTCTCCATACCATATATCGTCAAAACTGATCATAAAGAGAGATTCATCAGGAAAAGAATATGCTGCCACATTTTCTGTATCAGCAGAGGGAAGATCAAAAATCAACTCAACAAAGACCAAATATTTCTTTGACTTGTCTTTCTCAAATTCCAAATCAAACTACTAAAGAATCACTATCCATTTGGAGTATTTTCCCCCCAACAATTGTCGTGTAAGAATATGTTGCATAGGGTTGCAATCATAAATGATCGTGGTCTTGCGCAATAAGATATAGTGATGAAAATGTTGGATAGCTTGAACATCCACCAAAGCCAATTTATCCACATGCATATATTTTATTTCAGAGGTCGTAAGAATCCAACTTAAATAGTAAATGACATGTTTATCATGTGAATCATCCTCTTGGACTAGAACCATGGAAATGGTATGATCCGAAGCAGCCAAATATAATAAATAATCTTAACTATAATCGGGGGGAAATAATATTAGTGTGAGGGTTAATACAAGTTTCAAAGCATCGAAGGCCTTGTTGGCAGTGTCGTCCCACAAAAAATCATGACCCTTTTTAAGAAGTCGAGTGAAACCTTTCATTAGTTCGGCATAATTGGGAATGAATGGTCATAGAAAGTTTGTCTTCCCTTGCAAAATTTGGAGTTGGCGTATGGTAAAAGGAAGAGGCAAGTTGATAATGGCCTCAACCTTCAATGGATCCATCCAGATCCTGTGAGTGGAAACAGTAAAACCTAGAATTCGTCCAGACTCCACACAAAAAACACATTTGTGTGGATTTAATCGTATCCGGTAATGTCAACATCAGAGGAAAATAATTCATAAGTGTGTCGGGTGATCTTGATGATGCATGGAATGCATCGGTAAATCATCAAGGTAAGGTTGTACAATATGCTTAATATTGTGAAAAGCATAACACATAGCACGTTGAAAATTCGCACCAACATTCTTGAGACCGAAAGGGAGTTTACGATACGCGAAGGTCCCCCAAGAAAAAATAAAGGTAGTTTTATGTTGATCCATGGGTAAAATATTGATTTGATTATAGCCAGAAAAGCCATCCATCAGAGAAAATATTTCACTCCCGGCACAATTGTCAATGATCTGGTCGACGAAAGGGGTTGGATAATTATCTTTAGGACAAGCCTTGTTAATATCCCTATAATCAACACAAACACAGATCATTCCTTGTTTCTTCATAACCAAAACAAGATTATACACCCAATCAGTCAATGCTACAGGGTAGACAAAACCATCTTTAAGAAGTTTCTCAACTTAAAGTTTGATCATAGCGGCTTTTCGTGGATGAACTGGGCGAAGTCGTTGTCAAATGGGCTTAGCATCAGGGTATGTCTTAATTTCATGTACAACAATATATGGATTGATTCCAGGAATTTCTTCGTAACTCCATGCAAATACATCACAAAATTATTGGAAAAGGGCCTTGTAAGTTTGGACATCATCAAGAGAACATGAGGCACCTATATCAACATTTTCCATAATTCCAGGCTTAATTGAAATATCTATAGGGATGGTGGGTGAAATATTTCCCACATTTCCTTCATAAAACACATCATGTATTGGTTCAAAAATTGGGGGGAAATTAATTACTATAGATGGATTCGAAATCCATTGATAACTCTCAATAGTCTTGGGTTTGAGGAAGAGGATAGAATGATGATGCCCATCATCCCATGGTGTGTCTTCCACAAACATAACTGCCATGATCATTTCATCAGTGTGAAATATCATGTGAAATGGATCAGGAGACGTATCAAAGAGAGAATGAGGAGAAGGAATTGTCGATTGAATAGCTTGATAGGCCAATTCCAACGAACTTAATGGCATTTGGTTACCATAATGAAGACATTCTTCCAAGCTAGGTTCTACCCAAGGGTCACACGACTCAAGGATATTGCTAACAATGGTTGAAATCAAGTTAATAGAAGCAACAAGAAGGGGAGGAACATTGGGTGGTGGAATGGGGAACGTGCCCATCAATGAGGAATCTTTTAAAAGATCGGCACTGACATTCTCATACCTAGGAGGTTTCTTTTCTATGAAAGTAGCATTACTAGTGCACGAATCGAAACTAAAAAAGGCGAGTTCATCTACCGTAACAAATTTACCTTTGTGAGGGAAATATATCACATGGAAAAGAGAAGAAAACACTTCTTGCATTGCATCGATCCAACTATATCGAAGTAATAGGTTGTAATCGATAGGTGCATCAAAGACTTCAACCTCAACAGTAACCACTTTTCCTTCTAAAGCAATAGATAATGTAGGAATAACACCATAAGGTTTAAATCCTATATTAATAAAATCTTTTAATATTTTGTGTGACTCGGTAAGGGCAGGAGAGGCAATGGATTTCCAACAGGTGATGGACATAATGCAATTCGAAGCACCTTCATCAACAATTGTTCGACAAATATTCTTTTTTTCCACAATTACTTATATTTGAAAAGCTAATTGATGAGGGAGTCTTGGAATGTGATCCTCCAAGTAAAATATTATAAAATTCATGTCAGTGGGATTGATTCCACCAATAACCTTTAACAGTGCCTCTCATTGAGTAGGACAACTTTGAAGGACTTTAATAACTGACATTGAAGACGCTGTCTGTGCAAGATCTTCTACAATACTATAGTTTTGAGCTTCACGTGCATGTGGATTAAATGATGACTTATGAACGACGCCCTTAGGATGTAGATGAATGAGTGTATCAGGATTATGTCGGTCAAAATGAAAAGGAACATTATGAGGTGGAGCTGATAGAGGAGATGAAGCTGATGGAGGAAGTTGATGATCAACTTTCTCTTTAGAAGGAGAATAATCTTTGGTTTGAGTAGCGACTGCAACTTCATTTTTCTTGGAGTCACCAGTACACATAAGTACATAAGAGTTGGTAGAGGGAGAAGGTTTGTCATGAATAACCAGTTGAGCCTTTTGTTGAGAAGAAAAAGGTTGTGAAAAAATGACAAGCATAGGGAGAGCCTCGGTTCCTTGGAGAAACTTAGTAACTTCTACACGTCTCAGGCAATCTTTTGTGTAATGGTCCTCACCATAGATAAGACAAGGATAATGAGGTTTTTTCTTTTCTTTATAGTCAACGGGTTGAGTTTTGGGTTTATCTCATTGCTAATTATTAGTTTTATCCTCTTTATTATTACCCTTCCCTTTCCTTTTATTTTGATATTTACCGATAGCCATAGACTGAACCATATTCACCTTAGATGTTTTACTGGGAGAGGGAGTAGGAGAAGTAGCATTTTATACATTAGTAGTAGTAGGTTTGGGATTGGAATTATTGAAGTGATTTGAATGAGTTTCAACATGAAAAGTGCCAATCACACCATCAACAACATGGGATGTTACTAGAAGCATTGGGGTTGGAGTTGTAGAAGGGCGAGGAGCATCAGGGATCAAGTCATGTAATGTGCCCATTTGAGAATAAAAAATGTCCAAGTATTGAGCATGACTGATCACTTGTTCTTCAGTGATGAAAACTCCCATGGAAACATCATGGGAGATTGGACCGATGATTGATTTTGTGAACCACTCAGCCAACAATTGATTGGGAACAGGAACTTTTATTAATCTTTGTCTCCTCCTCCACTCATGAATATGATCGAAGATGTGGGTAGAAGAGGATTGTTTAAATGAACTTAAATTTTTTGTTGTTGTCTCATACAATATTCACAGTTGGTAATGTGTCAAGAAGGCCATGGATAAGATGTTGAAATCATTAAAGAAACCTCTATTCAATTCGATGTACCATTTGGCAGCTAAACCCGTCAAAGTGCATTGAAAAAGTGTCGTATGGAGTCATCCATCAAGGAGTTGGATGAACACCAAAGATGAAAAGTCGTGAAATGATTGTTTGGATATTCTCCTGGTTGACCGCCAAACTTTGGAATGTCTGATGATAGTTTAGCAGGAATAACCGACCAAAAAAGAGAGTGTAGGATAGGATCATTCAAAATTCGAGACAAATTTGGTAAATCCAAAGTAGCTAGAAACGACAATTATCCATTGACTTGAGGAAACTGGTAGTTTTGGGTAGGCAATCCTGTAGGTATACTAGTAGGACCATAATCCGTTTGTAAATAGTTATAGGATCCAGTCAAATTTGGTGGAGGAGGGTTTTGAGTCAAGTAGCCAACATTTGCTGGTTGATTCAACATGCTACGTTGGAAAGGAGCATTAGATTGGAAAGCTTGACCCCAGGTAGGATTTACATTGCCTGGATAAGGTTTCCTAGGATTAGAGGGTACAAAAGAGTTTAATTGAGGATTTTTCCCCCCAGGCAGTTGTTGATTTCCTTGGAAAGAAAAATTCCAAGGTTGGGTTTGTAATCCATACCTATACTTCCCATAAACTGGGTTGTGACCCCCAACTTGGGGTTGTCCTCCAACTTGAGGTTGACCTGCAATGGGAAGTTGATAACCAAAAGTAACAGAATAATTGGTGCCTCCAAGTAAATTGGAGCTACTCGGGCCAAGACTATTAGATCCTCTAAGTGGTGGAGGAAGACTAGCCCCCCAGAGTAAAACTTGAGTAGGAGTAGGAATGAAAATCAAGGGTTTTGACCTAAGTCATATCTTTTACAATCATTTGATTTTAGTCGGGCTCAATCGTGCACTTATAAATTCAGTTGTAAGCGAAGAAGAGGAGAATGATAGCCATAACACTAATAATCAAGAAGCTAACAAATACACTGGTGATATAGACAATGGAATAAGTACCATGGAGAATCATAAGGAAATAGGTAAGCCTTCAAATGAAAATAACACTCAGTCGCCAGCTGTTTCTTGAAGGAGTGCTTTAACAAAGAAAAATCTTCAGCACGAGACATCACAATCAAGAAAAATATAGAGTAATAATTCAAGGGATGATGAAGAAAGAAACCCTCCTCAAGGGAACTTGGAGAACCCCCACAAACTAAAAATTAAAAGAAAAATAACTAATTCAAAGCAAGAGGGAGAAGAAATCCACGCACCAAAAAATGATTTATTATTGGATAACATGGACTTATATGTGGATATTGAGAATATCACCTTCCTAGATGTAGAAGTACCTTCCAAAGAAAATGTATAGCATACTTCTTCATTCATAGTCTAGGAGGAGACATTTTTCGATGAAGAAACTTTTGTTGTGCAAAATACCTTTTTCGACAGAGAATCTAAAAAATTGGTTCTTGAAAGAATTGCGGAGAGAAAAAGTGGGAAACTATGGTCCACCATTGATACAAGAAAAATATTTCCTTTTAGATTGTTGTCCATTCATAAAGTTACAAGAGAGGCAGTGGACGTTTCAATTTCAAATATGGAGGAAGAAAATGTTGATTGAAAGAAAAAATTAAAGACTTGGAAGCAACTCTCATGCCTCCACCTATTCTGGATTCCCCTGTTTCCATGATTCATCCCGAGAAAATTATTCAAGAAACCCCAAAATCAAGTGCTAGAGTCAAGCGAATCTCAAATATGACTATTTCTACTAGACATTTTTTCAAAGAGAATATTAAGAAAATAATGTAATTGATTTTAGAGCTCTGGGATATGGAAAAAAGTTTTTCCTCTCTCGGTTTGAGAATTCAGAATACCGGGGAGTACTTGAATTCATATTTTAAAAATGATGAAGGTTTTTACATAGATGGAGTTGTGATGTTTGAAATGAAGGTTTCAACAATGACAGATCAGATGAGAAAGAAATAAAATCTACCTTCTTTGAGCTGCATCAAACAACTAAAATCCTGTTGGATTGAAAGAATTAACGTACTAAAGGGACTGTCAAATCAATTGATTGATTTATCAAGAATGAAGATGGAAGCATACTAAAAAATCCTTGATTTGGATATCATTGGAACCAATGTTGAAGTCTCAGACCCGAAGTATCTTTCAAATTCAATGCTCATGACTTGACAACATTTTGAAGGACAAGTTGAAGAACTAAAAAGGGCATCGGCTGAAAAGTTCGATACTATGGTTGAATTCACACATGATGATATTTACAACTGGCTTGTTGAGTATACAAATAAAAGTGAGGATGTTGAGAATACATTGCAAAATTTATCTATTGATCTTAGATAAATTGAAAAGGATTTGTTCAACATTAAAGTAAAACAAGAAGTGATCGTTGCCCCATTAAGAGATTATATTCAATATTGGTTAAATAACTAAATTGCTATGATCTCGAAAATTCCAACAGAAGCACTTACAATCGGTAATCAAACTAGAACAAGCAAGGGTAAAAAAGAAACAATAACAAGAAAATGAAGTGAGAGATAACATCATAGTAAGTCCATGTTGATCACATACTTCTCCCTTTATCAATTTTCATCTAGTTATTCTTCTTCTTTAACTAGAAAAGTATAATTGAATCATGATAATCTTCTTTTTGTCTTCTTTCCAAATCTTGTTGTTCAACATCCACCCACGTTCTTCTTTATATTTTCTAATTTTTTGTATATGTTTGTTTTATGGTCTGCGGGAGCCCCAATCCAAGTTATTTGGACAAACACCTTTAATTTCAATGCACTGTAACAAACATTATTATTTTTTAGAAGTCCTAGATAACTAATTTAGGATCAATATTGACTATATTTTATAACTCTGAGTCTTGAGTATAAAGTATTTGAAATTGGTTTATCATAATATTCTTTTGAGCTTTATAAGTATTACTCTATAATATTTCTCTTGTGCAAATGGGCCATCTTCTTTTATTTGGATATGATCGGAATCTTTATTTCAACTATGATGGATGGGAGGAAATTTTATTTATTTATTGTAATGTAAAATGTGTGAGATTCCTACTCCACTTCTCAGGAATTCTCTTTTATAAATACTCTTTACTTTTTATGATTTTGATCTTTCTTGTGAATTAAATATTGTACTATCTTAGGGTCCTATATTATTCTTAATACAAAATTGAAAATAATATCATAAGCCAAAGAGGAGTACCACCTCTTTAAAAACACAGGGGGATTCATATCCTCGTAAGGTTTCCATTTCGGTCTTGACGAATTCAAGCATCAAGAGGTCTCATGAGCCTGCTTAGTTTGAGGTTCATAAAACTCCATCTAAGCGCTTATTTTTGTTTTAATTAAAATGCATAATCTTGATTGGAGTAAATCATGATAGTTCATTTATACTCAAAGTTCAATATGCAAGTTGCAGAAACTTAGAATCCGCCTCATGTTTAAAGAGGATGATGTGTCTCTTGCCTTAAAGGTGTGAGGACCAATTTTTATAAATTTTCAACAAAACTAGATGAAATCAAATGAAATATTATGTGTGTTATTCAAAATGTTTTGATCGGGTTATATGAGCATGGTAATTTAATAGGATTAAACAATATCCCTTCATTACACTATTGAATCTATCATGTCAAGTTTTTGTTGATGTGCACAGTCTAAAAGAAAAAATCATGTATGTTTACAAGAGCATCGAGATGAAGTAGATCAGTTGTTGAACAAGAACAAAAACGAAATATAGGAAACCATGCACTCATAAGGGTTGTCCCCTAGAACTATGGAAATTCCAACACAACTTAAATCTAGTTTAGACAATATTCAATATTTCTTATTTCCATCTTAGTTTAAGAGAAAGAAAAGGGACCACGTGTATTAAAACAACAATGAAATGGTTAAACGTAGTTGTTTATCTAGAGGAGATGATAGTGAATTCAAAAATATTAAGTAGGAATGCATTTCAAGGATAGAAGAAATTATGAATATAATGGACAAGGAAGGAATTATTTTCAATTCAACAAGTGTTGAGCATGTTGTACATCTTATGAAGCAAGATAGAAAGGTTAACATAAAGAAATAGCGAGATTTGTTCTTGCATCGTACCATGCTTGTAGGAGTGGTTACTACCACTAATAATATGGATTGTTTCAGTCAATTTGTGCAATTGGTAGGCTTGTCTATTTTAGAAGAATGTATTCAATAAGTGCAAAGAGGAAATTCCAAGGATAGTGGCAATCCCAAGGAAGCTTAGAAATCCTACAAAGATTTTTTTTGTCTGTTATTAGATGCCCTCGGCAGAATTCCTGTAGATATTGAATCTCTCAAGCCATGTAATGTTGGAAATTCAATGAATCATTTGCATAGCCATGGGAACTTGGAGATTTAGAAGAAAGCAAGGTAGGTAAGAAACCAAGAGGTCAAAATTTCTCAAGCAACAGGGTAAAAATTTGAGTTGTTAAGAGTTTTAGATATAACAACAGAAGGTGGCTAACTCTTGTAACCAACTTTATGGTTGACCAAGAGGCTCAAGGTGAAATGTATCATGTAAATATCAAAGTTGTGTGGGTAACTATAAATGTTTCAAATACCCTTCTCATGTAACACTTACGTTGGCTAAATAGGGGAGATCCACCCCTCTAGCTAAAATGCACCCTACGAACCTTCCTTAGAGAATAGAGTGTATGGTGGGTGAGAGGCATGAAAATTCTTAAGAGCAATTGTTAAGCCCTAATATTGGCTCATTACCCCTTAATTGGGGCATATTATATTAGTAATATTATTTTATTTATGTCGGCTTTAGGCCATTAGTTGTAATTATACCTCCTAGTCTCCTATATATACCAAGGAGACATTTACATTTTGAATCATCTTATACTTGAACATTTAAGTGGGGTAAAAGGAGGTTGCCCCCTCAAAGAGGCTTATTATCTGAAATTATCTCTTTTTCAAGGCGTTGAGTACTTTTTCTGAGGTTTTTCTATGCTATATTGATATTTGGTTCTTAACATATGGTATCAAAGCTCAAGGTCTTGGGGTTTCATTGCTACATCTGAGACACCTTGTAATTTTCTCTATAACTTGCTTTCTACAACATTTCAGAAGGAACGGTTTGGAGGATATTTAGTAGATGGATCAAGGTATGTTGGGTTCAAACTTCAGCTCCTAATTCCTTATACTTTCGGATATATAGCCTGTACATGATAGAGTTTTAGAATCATCCTGAACTGAGTCATTGTAGAATTTTCGCTATAAAACCTTTTCTGTAATGTTTCAGACCCTAAAATCCAGAGGATATTTACAGAAATTAGTAAGTTATCTGTGGTAAAACTTTTATCTTCTGGGTCATCTTAAATTTGTAGATACACCCTATGTAAGATAGGGTATCTGACTAGTCCTATTGACTAGTCTCAAGAAGGTGTTCTAGGTAAAACAATCATAACTTCTTCCTAGAGTATCCAAATTGAGTGGGACTGGTTTCATTGGATCGTGGATAGACTATAGTCTTTTTGGTGCGAGTTTCAAAATTTGATATCAATTATTTTGTGCGGGGAATGCTATACAAGTGAGATCTCCTGGAAAGGACAAAAATCATCAAGTTGTGGGGAAGTTACCATAACTTCCACTTGGCACATCCAATTTTGATTAGAACTATGGCATTGTAGAGAAGAAATATCAAAGAACTACATAAAAGAAAGTTTCATACCCAGAAGGGCCAAAACTTGGGAGATACAACAGAAGAAATATTTTCTAGCAGAACCGCCTCAAAATCAAGGTTCAAAAGTGATACTTGGCTAACATGCCACCAAAAAAGGGAAATTCTACACCAAATAAGCCTCCAGAAAATCCTATTTCGACTCTTGATGAAGGTGAAGAAATGCGTAGGGACATAAATGAACTACAAAAGAAGATGGATTCAATGGAAGCTAAGTTGGATACTAAGATGGATTCAATGGAAGCTAAGTTGGATACTAATATGGATGGTTTAAAAGGGGATA
>ML777234.1:1659545-1680734 GCA_009831015.1 Picea engelmannii
AAGCCCCCGAAGCAAAAATTGCCTTATAAAAGTATATTGTAATTTCATTGTAAATCTGGACCGTTCATTATAAGGTCACAGATCTAACGGTAGAGATTATGTTAGGGTTTTTTTCCCTAGAAGGCAACCCTCTTTTATGAGGGGAATGTATTTTGCATCTATGTACGAGGGTGAATATTGTATTCTGAGAGAGGAGACTGTGAGAGAAAGAAGAGGAAGTTACAGCGGGTTTTTCTGTAGGTTGTATCCCTTCATTTGCTGGATAATAATAAAGGAAGGACCTGGCAATTTCTCTGGTGGACGTAGCCCACACTAGGTGAACCACGTAAATCTGTGTCTCTCTTGTATTGTGTGTCTTCTGTGTTTTTGTTTCTACATTTGTTTTATTTTATTGCTTCGCGGTCCTTTTTTTCTAACAGAATACACGAGAGATAATAAAACTTCACATTAAATTATCACCATCAACCAACCGTCACATAGAACCTGATAATGCTTCTTGATACTTCTTCAATTTATACATTTATTCGATTCTTGGAATACTTTGATACCTTAGATAATATTATTCAATTTATTCTTTGAAACTTCTCCAAGTTTCACTGCTTGAATCCTCCTCAAAAAGAAGTTATAGAGAGAATGGTAGACCTTGTTCAATTCTGGTTTATTCAGGAGACCAAACTTGTGCAGAATGCCCCGTGCTCAATATTTAACATCAGATTCTGAAACACGCACAAAGGAAACTAGAGTTTGTAATATTTCTAATGAAATTTGTCCCACATCATTTTCATTCTCTATGAATAAGTTATGATTGTTTTACCCGGAACACCTGTTTATTGACTAGCTTCAGGACTGGTCACAAACCCTATCTTCCACAGAGTGTATCTCCATAATTATAGTGAATCAAGAGCTGAAATTTTTACCATATGTACATTGATATGTATTATCAATACCATAGAAATTTCACCATCTAAATCATTCTATAAAAAACGTTATAGAAAAAATGGTAAGATGACCTGAAAATAACATACCTTAGAACACATCACCAAAAGACTTCATCCTCCCTTGAAATACAACCTTCTTTACTTATGATTTCCTCTGAAATTCGACCTGTAAATCAAATGAATGTATAATGATATTTATTTATACCATTTATGTCACTTTCGTTTAACATTAGGGATGACATGACACTTTCTTATTTTGTAATTCATTTCTTTAATTATCTTCAGGGCCTACATGTACTTCCTTCTTCAATCCATCCATCCATACTATCCATCCATGGGTGTTGTATCTGCATGTGCATTTTCCTTCATGTCCAAATACCTTCCTCAATCTTGCGGTCCAAAACCCCTGACTAGGGTTGACATCAATGACAACAATCTCCCCCTTTGTCATTGATGGAAACACTCATGCTCCCCGTGTCATCATAATCCCAATCTCTCTCCCCCTTTGACATCAATGGAAAAGGGTGGGGTTGCTCCCCCTGACTTTAATGGCAAAGGGTGGGTCTGCTCCAACTGACTTTAATGGAAAAAGGTAACTCTCTTCTTTGGGGTTGCTCCCCCTGAACATGTAGCACTTAATAACACTTCATTTTTATGGTCTCTTTCTTCCTTGGAGATTTTTCATGGTTTTAGGACATATATGTTACTTGGTATTCTTGTTGCAGTTGCAACCAATCTTCTTGAGTTATTTTCTCCGATTTTACATTTTTGGGAGTCAAACATAAGAGTGTATCCTTGATCACACATTTTACTAACACTGAGTATATTATGCTTCAAGTCTTCAACTAATAGGACATTCTTTGCTTTTACATTTATTCTTCCAAGCTCTACTACACCTTCTCCAAGTATTTTGGCAGATGAGTCATCTCCAAATGCAACATTGCCACCCTTTCTCTTCCAGTTGATGATTTTGTCTTGATCCCCGGTCATGTGTGAAGAACATCCACTCTTTATGTACCATTCATCTTCTTCTTTACATTCTTCAGCGGTCAATTATATTCGACAATCTTCATTGTTTGGAATCTCTTTCCTTCTCCATACCGTGGTTTCCATAGGGACATATTCACTCATATATCTACAATCTTGTGCTTTGTGACCAAGATAATTACATTTGTAGCATGCAATATTTTTGTCCATCAATGGGGAAAATGAATTATAACTTATGTTGACAAATGCACGATTATTTCCATATCTTCTATTTACACCATTCATGTTTCTTGCATATTTGTTCCTTTCATTGATTCTGTAATTAATTTCCTTATGTCCAAACTTTTTGCAAGTATAACAATGACCAAGAAAGAAATTTTTATACCTTGGAGTAAGTGGGCTTCTTTGTGATGTAGTCCATCTAGGTTCATGATCTATTCTTCTATAGTTTCCTTCATATTGATTGAAGCTTCTTTGATTCCTGAAGGTAGGAGGTCTTCTTGTATATTCATCTCTTTTGTAATCATTCCTTATTTATGGTATCTTGGTTCACTTCTCATCAACTGTATGTGTAGCTCTTTCTTCAACCTTCTTGTTGGTATTTGCATCTTCTTTGTATGAAGTTTCACCCATGCATCCAATATGAGTTAAGTCTTTTGTCACTTGATATTTTCTTAAGCTCTTCCTCAATGAGACAACTTATTGTTCAAGTTTCTCACAATCTTCTTCTTTCTTCATCATTTGGACATTCCTTACTTCTCCTATTCTTCTTTCTTCTTCAAGTAGAGTTTTCAAGGAAATGGTTTCTTCTCTTAGTTTCTCAAAATCTTCTAATTGTTTCTTCAAGCTTACAACTGTCTTTTCACAACTACCCAATTCACTTCTTAGTTTTCTTTGCGTGTCTTTGAGCTTGTTATTTTCAATCTCAACATGCTTCAATTTTTTAAGATTCTCATCTTCTTGTTGAATAATTTTTTCTTCATGATTTTCTTCTTCTTCATTGGATTTTTCTTCTTCAGTGTCATTTCTTTCAATCCTTGGATGAGGACATTCAAATTCAGCCTGACCTACTCCTTCACAATTAAAGCAAAATAAATGACCTCTATTTTCTTCTTTCAAATCTGAGATGTTGTAATTTGCTTCTACTTCTTCTTCTTCTTCTTTTGCTTCTTCCCTTACATAAAGGGCTTGTAGCTTGTCCCAAAGCTCTTTTGATGATGCACATGATCCCACCTTGGATTTCACTGAATATGTCAATCCATCCAGAATGGTATCTATTGTCAATTTGTTGTTCATTTTTGCTTCCTTCTGAGCTGCAGTCTTTGGTTTCTTGAAAGCATTATATCCTAAAGCAACTGAGAACTAAACATCTGCCTCAAGAGCTTTCAAGTAAGTTTCCATTCTATTACTCCAGTATTCAAAATTGCTTCCATCAAATGGTGGAATCCCATTTGGAATCTTGTCTTCCATTTCTTCTTAGGATCTTCCTTCCAGTGGTTAAACTGTATTGAAGGTAACCCCCTCTGATACCAATTGTTGATACTGAGAGGGGGGTGAATTAGTATCAAGTACAATTTAAAAAAAAATTCAACTTATACTTAAACCATTCAATTATATCCAATGAGAAATGAACAATTGTATAAGAGTTACACCAATACACCACAATACACCATGCACAATATATGAGAAATAATCAATAGTTATTGTTCAAGGGAAGTAATGACATCCAAAGGTAGCTACAACTTCCAAATTTAAAGGGAGAGATAAACCTCTAAGAGGAAGATACAATCCTCCAATATCAAGAGAGAGTTGAACTCTCCATCCTTTCCCCTTCCTTCCACCCAAGAATATACAAGAGATAATAAAACTTCACATTAAATTATCACCATCAACCAACCATCACATAGAACCTGATAATGCTTCCTAAGATTTCTTCAATTTCTACAAATATTCAATTCTTGGAATACTCTAATCCTGTAGATAATATTATTCAATTTATTCTCTGAAACTTATCCAAGTTTCACTCCTTGAATCCTCCCCAAAAAGAAGTTATAGAGAGAATGGTAGACCTTGTTCAATTTTGGTTTAATCAGGAGACCGAACTTGTACAGACTGCCCCACGCTCAATATTTAACATCAGATTCTGAAAATTGTACATTGGAAACTGTAGTCCATACATTTTCCAATGAAATTTATACCATGTCATTTGGATTCTCAATGAATAAGTTATGATTGTTTTACCTAGAACACTTGTTTATTGACTAGCTTCATGACTGGTCACAAACCCTATCTTCCATAGAGTGTATCTCCATGATTGTAGTGAATCAAGAGCTTAAATTTTTACTACAAGTACCTTGATATGTATTCTCAATGCCATAGCAATTTCACCATCTTAATCATTCTATAAAAAAAGTTATAGCAAAAATGGTAAGATGACCTGAAAATAACATACCTTAGAACACATCTCCAAAAGACTTCATCCTCCCTTGAAATCTAGCCTTCTTTACTTCTTATTTCCTATAAAATTAGACTATTGTATCAAATGAATGTATAATGATATTTATTTATACCATTTATGTCACTTTCTTTTAACATTAGGGCCGACCTGACACTTTCTTATTTTGTAATTCTTTTCTTTAATTATCTTCAGGGCCTACATGTACTTGCTTCTTCAATTCACTTTGTCATCTTCAAAAATTCATTTCTCCTCAACCATGAGGATCCACATGACGTGCCACATACCACCGGAAACAACATGATGTATACTATCCATCCATAGGTGTTGTATCTGCATGCACATTTTTCTTCATGTCCAAATACCTTCCTCAATCTTGTGGTCCAAAACCCATGACTAGGGTTGACATCAATGACAACAACCAATCTTCCAACAATTTGATGGTGTTATCCTACCTTAAGGGTTATCTCTGTATTCTTGTGTCTATTATTGTGTGGATGTATTTTGGCTATTTTGAAGTTAAGAGTTTATCTTTTATCTTTTATCTACTAAGGTTCACTACATATTCACCCATTTGCAATGAAAAATTTACTATCTATATTATATAATCAAAACTTGTGTGTTCATGAGAATGAATATTAATGGTACTCATTTGTGTCCTTAAGCTCAATTTTTAATGTTGTGGTCTACATTATACTCCAATTCTTGCTCCAATCAAACTGTTATGTTAAATGATCATCTATTAATAATTTTACTCCCAACTAGCATACCTTTATATTCTCAAATATAACCCCAAGAATGTTCCTCAAGCCACACAACCAAGGGCAAGGAAAAAATTGACAAACTAAGGTAAAATTACACCCAAAGCCAAAGGAAAAATGCTAGTTGGTCATGCCATCTTCCATGCTAAATAGTATAGGAAAATAGAGTTTTCACCTCCCACATGACCTAATACCTCCTCCTTTCCTTATGAGATAATAGTGGGGAAAAATGAAACCTATAACAACAACAATACAACCATTGTCCCTATTTGTTTTTATGTTCCAATAACAATTATCCTCTAGCATATAATCCTGCAATTATAAAAACAAATCAACAAAATAATAACCCCAAGTTACTCCCTAAAAGGTCATAATCAACCCTTTAAATAGGGGCCCTGGGAAATTGTGGTGGTTACCAACCCCTAATTTTTATGAAAAATTACCCTAAGTCACATCACTAGCTCTTAGGGATACAATTTATTATTAGATTAATAATAAAGTTGTTGTCATAATTTCCCCCAAGCTCTAACATTAGGATTCCTAAATATCACAAGGAAGTGTTGATTAAGGTTGTTTGTCATTGATGTCAACCCTTGAAGAAAGCCCCATAGCACAAAGGTTGGGTAATGGACCCAAGATTGTTGGATGTAAAGATGACTTGTTATTGTCTTGTCATGGTTGATAATAAGTAGAAATTGATGAACCTCAAAGTGTTCCCCTTATGGTGAAAGCCCTCACGGGAAGACGCTTTGTGGATTGAGTTATACTAGAAGTATGATTAGAGAAACCATGCTTATTTGTGGAATAATGAGATAAAGGTCAGTGAATTTGTCATTGAAAATATCATATATGGATAGTTCTTGTCATGCCATTTCCGTTGCTATGTGGAACGTCACATAACTAGAGTTATGGCCACAAGAAGTTGGAGAACCCAGGTTTGGGTAATGGACCCAAGTTTGTTTGATGGATAATGGTATGAGTTTTGATATATTTTCAGGTAATACTATTCTATATGGATGGTACATTTCATTCCATTTCTGGTGGTATGTGGAATGTCACATAACTCCTCATGGTTTGAGAGTTATGGCCTTACGAAGTTGGAGGACCCTCTTATGTCATCTAGAAGCCCCAAAATGTCAAAGTATTCAAAGTGATTTAAGAGATTTTAGAAGGTAAATAATAAAGTGAATTGATGAGTGTATTATAATTCAAATTGAATACAAAATAAATTATTTAAATAATAAATTTAATGGAGAAATTAGAAGTGGGTTAACCCTAAAATAAGGAAAGTGGGCAAAGTGACCTAGAAGATGTTTTTAAGGAAGCTACTTGGAGAGTATAAATAAGAGGCAAGGCTCTCTAATTTTAGACACACTTGAGAATATTGAATACCTATAGGTGTCTAAGGTAACCAAAGGATATCTAAGCCAAATTTCTGAGGAAAGGTGAAGAAAAGAAGGCCGGAATTCAAGGAAGGATAAATTCTTTTGATGATGCTTTCTAAGGTATGTTATTTACAAGTAATCTCAACATTTTCGCAATAATTTTTTTCTAGAATGATTCAGAGTGTGAAATTTCTATGCCATTGAGGAAACATATCCAAGTATCAGTTGTAAAAAATTCAGCTTGTGGTTCGTTGTATTTTTGGAGTTACACTCCGTGGAAAATAGGGTTTGTGGCTAGTCCTGAAACTAGTCAAAAATAGGTGTTTCGGGTGAAAACATCATAACTTATTCATAAGAGATCCAAATTTAGTAATACCAAATGTGTTGGTTAGATTACATTCTCTAGTATGCAGTGTAATAGTTTCAGATTGATTCAAAAAACATTCCATGTGGGTCATGCTCTACAAAGTCTCTCTCTAGAATAATCCAGAATACAATAAGGTTGAGGTACAGGTTGATGCATGGTTTAGGTTTATTGGTACAAGTTTACAACGGTATATCTCACAGTGATAATGTGCTATTGGTTCCATCATTCTACTTCTACTTTAGGGTGGTTGCATGGGGCAAGGACAGGTGGTTGTAGCCGGAGAACATAGGGGGTTGTAGCCAAGGAATTGGGGAGTTGGAGCTTCCCTCAGGTTGTAGCCTGAGAAACTAGAGGGTTGGAGCCTCCTTCCAGTTGCAACTGGAAAACAAAGGAATTTGGTGCTTCCAATGAATGTAATTCTTCAAGACATATAATAAAAAGTATTCCATGGTTTTCTCCCGATTTGGGTTTCCACGTAAAACACTAGTGTACTATGTATGTGTGTGATTGTTCATTTCTTATTGCTCATTATTGGATAATAATTCTAAATTGATATAACACTTGGATTATTTGAAGAAAAAGGATTATAATTACAGTATTACCGATTCACCCCTCCTCCCAGTAATCCAACAATTGGTATCAGAGGAGGTTCCCTCAGAAATCAGTTTAACCAGTAAAAGGTAGATCATGGAGAGTACCAAATTGTATACAAATGGAATACCATAGTTTGATGGATAGAAGTATGTTTTTTGGAGCACAAGGATTAAGACATATATAAAGGCATACAGATTTCAAGTTTGACAATCAATTGTAGATGAATACACAACACTAGTAGTTCCACCAACAAATGACAAAGCAGTGAAACTCGGTGAGAATAATTCCAAAGCCAAAAATGCACTTTTGAATGGTCTCAGTGATATGGTATTCACAAAAGTTGCACATTGTAAATCCGCTAAAGAGATTTGGAACAAGCTTCGAAATATTTATGAAGGAGATACAAAAGTCAAAGCAACAAAGCTTCAAACTTACAGAGGTCAGTTCGAACAACTAAAAATGAAGGAAGATGAAAATATTGCAGCCTACTTCTTGTGAGTCGATGAAACAGTGAATGCAATCATAGGATTGGGAGAAGAAATCAAATAATTTGTAATTGTTCAAAAGGTACTAAGATCTCTTCATATGAGATCTAACCCTAATATATCAGCACTAAAAGAAAGATCGGATATAAACTCAATAAGCATGGACAAACTGCATGGAATCTTCACAACATATGAAATGAGAACTGAACACAAAAATCCAGATGTAAAAGAAGCAACCTTCAAAGCATCTAAAAGATCAAATCAAAAGAAAAAACAAGAAGAAGAATATAGCAGCAACAGTGACGTCTCAAAAGATGATGAAGAAGTGGCCAACTTCGTCAAAAGACTGAATAAGGGAACCAACAATAGGTATAGAGGTAAGCTTCCTTTAATTTGTTTTAATTGTGATCATATTGGTCATTTTTCTAACTAATGTCCTTGTAATAAAAAGAGAAATGATGAAGGTTACTCAAAAGGAAAACACACATATAAAGGAAAAAGAACTACAAAGAAATTTTTGAAGAAAATCTTATGCACCAAAGAAGACATCTCATCATCAAATGAAGATGAAGCCAGTGACAGTGAGACATAAAGATTTCTATTCATGGCAGTAAAAGAATCTGACAAAGAAGACTCCGAAGAAGAATAAGAAGAAGTCGAATAAGAATATGAAGAAGTCGAAAAAGAAATTGAAGAAGAAAAAGTTGACTATTGAGAAGAATTAATGTGTGCCATATAAGTTATCAGAAGAGAAAATAAGAAAAACAAGAAACTACAAGCAAAACTAGACAAGAAAAAGGATACTCGAGAACTAGAACAAATGATCACAAAATTGAAGGTTCAAATAGAAGAAGATAAAAGAATTGATGAAGCACTCAATGAAAATCTAGAAGAAAAGGACAGGATCATTGGACACTTGGAAGCAGAGATTGTCTCACTAAGAAAGGATATTCAAAAGAAAAATATGAAGAATAGCTCAAATATTCTGGATGACATTATTAGTAGTCAAAAATCTCATCTTGACAAGTCCAGACTTGGATACTGTTATCCCCGATTTCTAGGTATAACTAGGAGATCATGTCTCGAGGCCCACAGGTGCTAGACATCAGGTACCGAGAGCAGGATTGACCAGAGCATGGCCCTGGAGGGCCCATCTTTCTTCTCTTTCATCAGATTTGTCCTGTCAATAGCAACAACATCCATCACCTTCAACTTGGACTTGTATCGGAGAAGACTCTTGCTTCATGAGGTAATTAGTCTAGGTATCATGGTATGTGTCATTTTCTATCATTATAACCTTTAGATATATGCATCAAATTCTTGTTATTTCTGACAACTGCTTGGATCTTACATTAACCCACTTGACCAAGGTTGGGGGGATTGATAGGTTACCCTAGCAAGCTTGTACCCATAGGTTTTGGTTTTCCACCAGAGGGAATTTTGAAGGGCCACCATCCGCTCCCAACATATCATCACTCTTACATCTTATCTCCCACTCGTCTATCCAATTCCCCTAGTCCAGACATTAGGATGACCTGTTTTTGGGGTTACACCTTATCTCATGGGAAGAAGGGGCTAAAGGCCCAGAAGGTAAAAGCAGCTGGTAAAAGATAAAATCCATAAAAATGAAACCTAGAGATGCCTCTCCCAGGGATCCCCGAAAAGGCAATAAAAATCCTCTCAACAAGAAACAAGAGGGACCCAAAGAAAAATGACAAAACAAAACCTAGCCAAGAGGATGGGGGGTCTCATCACGAGCCAGCCCATTATGTTCATGGGTACCTAGCAGTATGACATTGCCATTATCTGGTTACCACGCCAGGGCAATGACCTTTGGTTGCATGGCCAAGGGAAAGGGGGTCTCGTCACGAGCCAGCCTTATCATCTCTGTGAAAGTACTTGTGGGTAACATTGTCAGCTCTGGTCACCACGCCAAGGCAGTGTCCTCTAGTTAGACCTTGAAATGAAAGAAAAAGAAAAAGAAATAAAGAAAATAAAGAATGAAGGCAATAAGGGGCTTGGAAAGAATTGCATCCATGACAGGAACAACTCACCTTCTACAAAGGCATCCACAGGTAATATTACCCTTGTCTTTCACTCTACCTGTATGTCTAGACATCCTTTGACCACATCGCCTTGTGTTACATGGCTTGGATGATATCCTCTGAAAACTTTCCTTCTCTTATGGATGCTGGCCCAATAGGGAATTTTGTCTTTTTCTTCAGCTTTGTATAGTAGGTCATTGTAATGTCTTTGAGATATTGGATGATGTATCAGGGGTTTTATGCATGCATTTGATAAAATTAATGATGAAATGTGATTGACATTGCTATGATCCCTGTGACTAATGAGCCCATGGAGGGCGATGTTTTTGATGTGCAGGATCATGCCTAACGGATAGGTACTAGTTTGACCGATACACATGGGGAGATGATTAGTTCGAACCTCCATGGGGCTGAAGTTCCCATCAGATGGTTGTTGGGACCCCATCAGGGGCAGAGACATGACAGTGATTGGTCGAGCCTTTGCACAAGAGAAGAAGGAGAACGTTTTCATCCAGGATGCCTTGGCTGAGCCCAACCCAGTGGGGTTGACCCACTACAGGTGGAATGTGCCCCTTTTGATGCCCCGGGACGTCATCTAGGAGCCATGACATCACCTCTAGTGTATGACATCTTGACAGAGCAGTTTGGCATGTGTGGCAGAGTTTGGAGGCCCAAGGAGGGCCAACGTTTGTCGCCTTATGTTGCATTTTTCCCTAAAAGGGCTAACATCTCCCTCAGAGGGGCTTGACGTCTGTTTATTGCTCATTTAGGGTTTCATTTAACATTTTAATGTAAAAAAGTATGATTTTTGGTTTGTAGCCTTATCAACTATTTTTAATGACATAAAATTAATTAAAAGGTCATGATACATTATATATTGAGGATGTTTTCCCATCATTGGCATATAACACAACAAATCACACTTGTGAGGTCTGATTTTTGCACCCTACTAAGGTAATTTTGTCTTCTAAGTGAGGCACACTTGTTGAAGGAAGGATTTTTTGGTATCTTTTGGCATTTCTCTTCAAGGAAGGTTTACAACTAGGGTTTGCACATGCTTTTCTTCATGATATGTAAGTGTTTTTCTTGCAAAACTTCTTAATTGAATGGTTTTAGGTTTAAATTATTGCATTTACTTATAAAATTGTTGATTTTGAAACCCTAGGTAACAAGCACACAAGTAGGTCCTTGTTTCATGTCCCCTTAGTGAGAAATTTTTAAGCCATTGTAGAAGAAAGATTGAGCCTAGCCTTTGCTACACGCCTCTTGCTTTTTTCCTTAAGCTAGCTTGATTTTAAAGGTTGAAAAGGGGGTGACGTCCTAGGCCTGGGTTATCTACACCTAGGGCCTCCATCTTCTAGGGTTTGAAAGCCTTGCCATTGCAACACTTTCTCTCACCTCATCCTCTAGTTAGAATTATTATTTATGCTATCCGTTTTGCCAAATTGATCTAAAGAAGGAGGAAAGAGCATGAGGCCTTGCTTAAGCAACACTGGAGTGACCCTCTTTCCCCTAGGGTTTTGATTCTAGGGCCCTACCATTGCATCAATCTAGAACCCTTCCCTCTTATCTTTGGTCTTTATCCTTTCAAAACTTTGTGCCCTCTTCTTGTTTGACTCCATCTACCCTTAGGCACTAATCCTAGACACATAACGTTGAGGTCATAGTGTCCAAAACAAACTCTTAAAAATTTAATTCTTGAAACCCTAACTAACAAACTAACCCTAATTAAGGCTAACATCATAGTTGGTTATCTCATCTTGACGTAGCATTTGTCTTCTATAATCAATTGGATGATGATCTAAAGCATTTATTGAGTAAAGTGTTGGTTGGATACATTGTTGGCTTAATCATCTAGATAGTTATTGATGAATTGATGCTTTTTCATAGCTAATTGATAAGGCATTGACCTCATTGATATCTATTGTTTTGCATTGCTTATTAATTGATATCAAATAGTCATATGAAGTACTAACCCATTGAACTATAGCTTGCATATATTCTTTATTGTTTTCTTGTTCTGGGCAGCTGTTCTCTTTGGGCATACACTTCTTTATTGGCTGATTAGCCGAACCTTCTGATCTTGGTGGTAACCTGTGAGCAGGAAACTTTAACCTTGAATTTATAAACTTAGCCTCTTCAAAACTCCAGGTTACCAGGGACGTTTCCCCTGGGTTAACCTCCCTAAATAGAAAGAACCTCCCCATCATGGTGACATTGGGTGGGGAAGGTTCCTGTTATGCTAGTTTGGCCTCTATCCTTTAGCCTTTAAACCTAAGCTACAAACTGTACGATAACATTTTGGTGCCGTTGTCGGGGAACACTGAGTCAATTCTCCTCAGATGACAAACCTTTTTGGTAAGCCTTGCCTTAGAGCCTTATCTTACAAGCTTTCCTGGTGAATCCACTAGGGTGTTTTCCCTTTTCTTTGATGATTTCAATAAAATCATTTGGCGACTCCACAAATAGAAAATGACAACTTGTAGTGGGCATCAGTATATACTTTCATCTACTACTGTGACCTCCACAAATCCTCTCACCCTTGTAAGTTCTCCCAAATGGTCTCATAAAGAACTCTTTGGTCCTTTAAGCTTACCTAACACCCAAGGGGGGTTACATGATCTACCCCAGAAGGTTGAGTCATAGATACCTAAGTTCTTAGGGGAAGATGGATCCTATGGAAACTCTCATTAGACCGACTTCTATGATGTTTTCCAGTTTCACCAATCCAGAGAAGAACACCCTGATGTCTTTTTTAAGGCTCTTTGTGAGCTCACTCACCGGAAGTGCCAAAAGATGGATTAACAGACTCCCAAAAGGAAGCATCAAAAGCCCTAAAGATCTTGAACAAGCTTTCCAGAAAGATTGGTGTGAAAAAAAAAGCATGGATTCCCTTTACTCTCAATACACTAATATTTACAAAGCCTCTAGTGAGGGCATTAGGGATTTCAATGATAGGTTCAACCTTTTGGTCAAAAAGAACAGGCCTAGTTCCTTAGAAGAAGCTATCCTCCAACACTACTTGAACTCGTTGGAAGGAGTTTTGCAGTTTACTCTCAAAGATCGGTCACCCTCGACTCTAGAAGAAGCACAAGACTTTGCTTGCCAGATTGAGCAGAACCTTGAGTTCAAAGACTACATCCATCAAGTTAATCTCTCGCACAATAATGACCCCAGGGAATCTAGTGATGAGGATGTCACCGAAGCTAAGCCTAAGTTCTCAAAAATTCTTGAAGTAAAACTCATGCCTCCCAAAAGGAAATGGAACACATCTTTATCAAACACAAACAATGTTCTGAATGCCTTGAGACAACATAAGCCATCTGAGGATTTGGGCATGGCCACTCACAAAAAACCTAACTTTTAAGATGACTTGTTTGTCTTGGACACATCAATGTTGGAAGATCAAGATATGAGTAAAGCTAATAAGTCTGAAGAAACTGATCCAAGCACTAGTATGTCTTATATCCTGCAAAGGGTTAAAAGGATTCATGAAATGTTAAAAAAATATTTTCTGAAAAAGCAGGACTCAGATGAAAAATTGCCTTTTAAGGGGATTCCCACATTATTACAAACTGGTCATTCTGAGAAAGATGAACAAACACCCTTTTCAGTGGATCCTTAATCATTTCGATATTGCCCCACTTTTCCCTTGACAGAAAAGGACACAGACTGGGGTGATTATTCCGACGATGCCTCTAATATCTCTAAAGATTTGGATGAAGATGGCTATCTAGTACAAAGAGTAAGTAATTTTGTCGAATGGAATGAAAACATTTTCAAAGACATAGAATTTCCAAGCACTGTCATTGTGGATGAAAATCCTTGGTGTGTTCAATGCAGTGAGGCACATTGGGAACATGAGTGTCCTTACAATAGTAGTGACCATCAACAAGTAAACAATATAGACCACTTCATAGAGGGCCCTCGAATAAATATCACCACTGAAGAGCATCAAGAGGCCATGAAAGAAGCAACCAGGTCAGCCAGGATGGCGGTAATAAACAAACTAGACCAAGAATCAAAAGAAAAGATAAAGAAACAAGAGTTCCAGGTGTATAGAAGAAAGAAGTTGGACCAACCTTCCACTGACCAAACAAAAAAACCACCTATGGATGTAATCTTTCCTAAAAAATCCAATACTGAAAGGGTTAACCTGAAATTTGACCTTGAAGGGGCATTATCCAAGATGCTTGTAACCATCCCTTTGAGAGAAGTCATCAAGGTACCATCTATCAAAGAGCGATTTGACAACTTTTTCCAAGGATCTGATGGACCATTGAAAGATGGAACTATTGGTCATATCTAGAATGTACCTGTAACTACAACTTATGTGCAAAAGCCCAGTGATTCCATCAAAGATGACAAAGCACGTGACAAAACCGAGCCGACTCCTCATAAATATTCTCCAAAAGATACACCTTTTCCAAAGGAGGAAAATCTGAATCAGACTAAATGGCCTAAGAGAGAAGAATACCAACAACTCATGGATGAGCTCAAAGATGAAGAATCAGAGACTATGAAAATAGTAAAGAAGGTGGAAGATGATGTATGGATCCATCCTTTGCAGTAGGAAATCTTTATAGCAGAATCCCACCCACCTCCCTCTACACAATACACCAGGGTTATTCAAGGAATGACCAATTTCAGAGTCAAAGAGTACAAGGAGGGAGACATGGTTTGGATGTGGGATGCCAATAAAGGGAAGCCNTATAGCAGAATCCCACCCACCTCCCTCTACACAATACACCAGGGTTATTCAAGGAATGACCAATTTCAGAGTCAAAGAGTACAAGGAGGGAGACATGGTTTGGATGTGGGATGCCAATAAAGGGAAGCCTACTAATATCAAAGGAAACAATCATTTTTGGTTTGGCCCTCTTAAGGTCGGAAGAAAGTCAGTTAACGACTCTTATTACCTATCTACACTGGATGGACAAAGGCGCACATTGTCTGTCAGTGAACACCTCCTCAAACCCCACCAGGATGGGGTGACCTAACTCCACAGGTAGGTATAGGTAGGTAGGCATTTTTCGTGTATTATACCATTTGCATTTCATGATAGTTTGTTTCCTCACTTGCATATTGATTGTTTTATTTCAGTTGTTTATACATATATTGCGGGGTGGCAATACCACCCCACCTTTGTTGCTGATGCCATTTTCGAGTATGAGTAGGTCTGCAGGTTATGCCAGAGATGTTGAGGTTCTCATGCGCTCTACGGTGAGCACATGTCCCTGAGTTGGAGCCAGATGTTATCCCCGATTTCTAGGGATAACTAGGAGATCATGTCTCGAGGCCCACAGGTCCTAGACATGGAGTACCAAGAGCATGGCCCTGGAGGGCCCATCTTTCTTCTCTTTCATCAGTCTTGTCTTGTTAATAGCAACAGCATCCATCACCTTCAGCTTGGACTTGTATCGAAGAAGACTCTTGCTTCATGAGGTAATTAGTCCAGGTATCATGGTATGTGTCATTTTTTATCATCATAACCTTTAGATATATGCATCAAATTCCTGTTATTTTTGACAACTGCTTGGATCTTACATTAAGCCACTTGACCAGGGTTGGGGGGATTGATAGGGTACCCTAGCAAGCTTGTACCCATAGGTTTTGGTTTTCCACCAGGGGGAATTTTGAAGGGCCATCGTCTGCTCCCATCATATCATCACTCTTACATCTTATCTCCCACTTGTCTATCCCATTCCCCTAGTCCAGACATTAGGATGACCTGTTTGTGGGGTTACACCTTATCTCATGGGAAGAAGGGGCTAAAGGCACAAAAGGTAAAAGTAGATTGTAAAAGATAAAAGCCATAAAAATAAAACCTATAGATGCCTCACCCAGGGATCCCCGAGAAGGCAATAAAAATCCTCTCAACAAGAAACAAGAGGGACCCAAAGAAAAATGACAAAACAAGACCTAGCCAAGAGGATGGGGGGTCTCATCATGACCCAACCCATTATGTTCAGGGTTACCTAGCAGTATGACATTGCCATTATCTGATTACCACGCCAGGGAAGTGACCTTTGGTTGCATGGCCAAGGGAAAGGGGGTCTTATCATGAGCCAACCTTATCATCTCTGTGAAAGTACTTGTGGGTAACACTGTTAGCTCTGGTCACCATGCCAAGGCAGTATCCTCTAGTTAGACCTTGAAATGAAAATAAGAGAAAAAGCAATAAAGAAAAGAAATAATGAAGGCAATAAATGGCTTGGAAAGAATTTCATCCATGAGAGGTACAACTCACCTTCTACAAAGACATCCACAGGTAATATCACCCCTGTCTTTCACTCTACCTATATGTCTGGACATCCTTTGACCACATCACCTCGTGTTACATGGTTTGGATGATATCCTCTGAAAAATTTCTTTCTCTTATGGATGCTGGCCCAATAGGGCATTTTGTCTTTTTCTTTGGCTTTATATAGTAGGTCATTGTAATGTCTTTGAACTATTGGATGATGTATCCGGGGTTTTATGCATGCATTTGATAAAATTAATGATGAAATGTGATTGAAATTGCTATGATCCCTATGACTAATGAGCCCATGGAGGGCGAAGTTTTTGATGTGCAGGATCATGCCCGATGGACAGGTACCAGTTGGACCAGTACACATGGGGAGATGATTAGTTCAGACCTCCATGGGGATGAAAAGCCCATCAGATGGTTGTTGGGACCCCATCAGGGGAAGAGATAGGATGGTGATTGGTCGAGCCTTTTCACAAGAGAAGAAGGAGAACGTTTTCATCCAAGACGCCTTGGCTGAGCCCAACCCTAGGGGGTTGACCCACTACAGGTGGAAAGTGCTCTGTTTGGTGCCCAGGACATCATCTAGGAGCCATGACGTCACCTCCAGTGTATGGCATCTTGACAGAGAAGTTTGGCACGTGTGGAAAAGTTTGGAGGCCCAAGGAGGGCCAACGTTTGTCACCTTGAGTTGTATTTTTCCCTAAAAGGGCCAACGTCTCCCTTAGAGGGGCTTGATGTCCTGTTTATTGCTCATTTAGGGTTTCATTTAACAGTGTAATGTAAAACAATATGATTTTTGGTTTGTATCCTTGTCGGCTATTTTTAATGACCTAAAAGTAATTAAAAGGTCATGATACATTATATATTGAGGATGTTTTCCCCTCATTGGCATATAGCACAACAAATCACACTTCTGAGGTCTAATTTTTACGCCCTACTAGGGTAATTTTGTCTTCTAAGTGACGGGCACTTGTTGAAGGAAGGATTTTTTGGCATCTTTTGGGATTTCTCTTCAAGGAAGGTTTACAACTAGGGTTTGCACATGCTTTTCTTCATGATATGTAAGTGTTTTTCTTGAAAAACTTCTTAACTGAATGGTTGTAGGTTTAAATTCTTGCATTTACTTATAAAATTGTTGATTTTGAAACCCTAGGTAACAAGCAGACAAGTAGGTCCTTGTTTCATGTCCCCTTAGAGAGAAATTTTTAAGCCATTGAAGAAGAAAGATTGAGCCTAGCCTTTGCTACACTCCTCTTATTTTTTTCCTTAATCTAGCTTGATTTTAAAGGTTGAAAAGGGGGTGACGTCCTAGGCCTAGGTTATCTACACCTAGGGCTGCCATCTTCTAGGGTTTGAAAGCCTTGCCATTGCAACACTTTCTCTCACCTCATCCTCTAGTTAGAATTATTATTTATGCTAGCCGTTTTGCCAAATTGATCTAAAGAAGGAGGAAAGAGCACGAGGCCTTGCTTAAGCAACACCGTAGTGAGCTTATTTCTCCTAGGGTTTTGATTCTAGGGCCCTGCCATTGCAGCACTATAGAACCCTTCCCTCTTGTCTTTGGTCTTTATCCTTTCAAAACTTTGTGCCCTCTTCTTGTTTGACTCCATCTACCCTTAGGCACTGATCTTAGACACACAACATTGAGGTCATAGTGTCCAAAAAAAACTCTTAAAACTTTAATTCTTGAAACCCTAACTAACAAACTAACCCTAATTAAGGCTGACGTCATAGTTGGTTATCTCATCTTGACGCAATATTTTTCTTCTATAAGCAATTGAATGATGATCCGAAGCATTTATTGAGTAAAGTGTTGGTTGAATACATTGTTGGCTTAATCATCTTGATAGTTATTGATGAATTGATGCTTTTTCATAGCTAATTGATAAGACATTGACCTCATTGATATCTATTGTTTTGCATTGCTTATTAATTAATATCAAATAGTCATATGAAGTACTAACCCACTGAATTATAGCCTGCATATATTCTTTATTGTTGTCTTGTTCCAGGCAGGTGTTCTCTTTGGGCATACACTTCTTTATTGGCTGATTAGCCAGACCTTCTGATCTTGGTGGTAACCTGTGAGGATGAAACTTTAACCTTGACTTTATAACCTTAGCCTCTTCAAAACCCCAGGTTACCAGGGATGTCTCCTCTGGGTTAACCTCCCTAAATAGAAATAACCTCCCCATCGTGGTGACATTGGGTGGGGAAGGTTCCTATTACGCCAGTTTGGACTCTATCCTTTAGCCTTTAAACCTAAGCTACAAATTGTGCGATAACAGATATAATCAGACAGAAAAGAGATCAAGCTCCAAAGCAACAGAGCAAGAAATATATCCAAAAATTTATGCAGAAACAATCAAAGGGGATAGGAAGATATATAAGGAATATTATAGGGACACTCCTCCACCAAGAAGATTCAGATTTTAGAATCAACAATAGATAGATAGGCCTCAAGAAGAAGAAGGATTCATAAGAGCACCTCCTTTCAGAAGATCTTCAATTTCCAGGTATCAAACTATATTTTTTGGTTTATGTTATGCATGTAATAATTTTGTACATAAAGTTGTGAATTGCAGAGCTAAGAACAGGAACAATAACAACTTTCAGAGTCATATACAAAGGGGCTATTCAAGAAGACCTAGTGAAACACAGAGAAAAAGTTACAACATGTTTGAATATTTGAGAACTGAAGTGGAATGTTACAAATGTAAAAATTTTGGACACGAGGCCAAAGATTGTAGAATGACATTCCTTCCTAAAGAACCTCAATAGAATAACAATAGTCACAGACGGGAACCTCATAAAACGACATGGATAATAAAGCAAGATTAATATAGCAATGAAGAATGCATAATTTCTCTAACAACTAAGCAAAAGAAACATGTTTGGTATGTTGACAGTGGATGTTCAAAACACATGAAAAGTGATAGAGACAAGTTTCTTACATTACAAAAGGAAAGAGATGGATCAGTCTCCTTCGAAAATGATGATTCATCCAAAATCATTGGAAAAGGCATCGTCCAAATTGGGAACAAGAATGAAAAGATAGAGAATGTTCTACTAGTAGAATATATGAAACATAATATTCTAAGTGTGAGTCAAATGTGTGACCAAGGTCATAAAGTTACTTTCGATTCACAAAAGTGTAAGATAAAAAAAGAAGGTTCATGGAAATTGGTCGCTACAGCTACAAGAACTTCAAGCAACATATATGTGTTAAGTGAAATTGGAAATGAAAAGTGTTGTCTAGGAAAGGAAGATGAAAGTTGGCTATGGCACATAAGAATGGGGCACACACATTTTGATAATATTGCCAAAGTCAACAAAAGAGAAGCAACCATAGAAATGCCCCAGATCACGAAACCAACCAACACTTTATGCAAGCATTGTCAACAAAGAAAGCAAACAAAGACTAGGTTTAAATCAAAGGAATATTCATTGACAACACCACTGGAAATTGTGCATACTGATCTAGTTAGACCAACTAAAACAGAGGGCTTAAAAGGTGAGAAATACTTCATATTATTAGTTGATGATTATACAAGAATGACTACAGTTTGCTTTCTCAAGAATAAGCCAGAAGATTTTTAAAACTTCAAGATCTACAAGAAAATGGTTGAAAATGAAATGGATTCAAAAATCAAATGCTTGAGATCTAATAATGGAGGAGAGTCCACCTCAAAGGAATTTATGGACTATTGCAGCAATCATGGAATAAAAAGGCAATTCTCCATTTCTAGGACACCTCAACATAATGGAGTTGTTGAAAGAAAGAACAGGATAGGACAAGAAATGGCTCGAACAATGTTAATGGATTTGAAATTGATAGATATTTTTTGGACACAGGCAGTGCATACCACAATTCACATTCAAAACAGAGAAATGCTCATAAAAAACACTGACAAAACTCCTTATGAACTATGGAAAGGAAGACCAACAAATGTAAAACACTTCAGAGTTTTTGGAAGCAAATGCTATATCAAAAGAGAAGATGGCGGAATGGGAAAGTTTGACTCTTGTGTGGAAAAAGGAGTATTTGTTGGTTACTCAAGTACAAGGAAAGCATACAAGTGTTACAATCTAAGATTGAACAAAGTTGTGGAAAGAATCAACGTAACAATTGATGAAACAAGAAGACTAGAATCAAAGGAAGAAAATGAATCAATGAAACAACCTTTAGAAGAAGAAGTAGAAGAGGAATATGAAGATAATCTGATAGAAGCAAAAGAGCAAGTTCAACAAGTGTCTCCAAAGATACCCAGTAAACGAGTACAGAAGAATCATCCTTCAGATCAGATTATCAGAAACAAATATGCAAGAGTTGGGACTAGAAGAAGAATCCGTTTACTAGAACAAACACACCTAGCACTCTTATCTACAATTGAACCAGACTGTTTTGAAGAAGCCAACAAGGATGAATCTTGGAATAAGGCCATGGATGAAGAATTGGATAAAATAGAGAAAAATGATAGTTGGGAATCGGTTCGAAGACCAAAGAATAAGAATGTGATAGACACAAAGTGGGTCTTCAGGAATAAATTGAATGAAGATGGAAAGGTTACAAGTAACAAAGCTATATTGGCATGTAAAGGATATGCACAGGTTGAAGGAATCAACTTTGAAGAGACATTTTCCACAGTTGCCAAAATGGAAGCAATCCATCTGCTTTTAGCTCATGCATGCTCCAAAAATATTAAATGTATCAAATGGACATAAAATCATCTTTTCTGAATGGGGAACTTGAAGAAGAAGTCTACATTGAACAACCAAAAGGATTTCAGTTGTCAGAAAACACAGATTATATGTGTAAATTAAAGAAGGCCTTGTATGGTCTAAAATAGGCTCCTATAGCATGGTACTATAGACTGGATAAGTATCTGCAGTAGGCAGGGTTCAGAAAAGCAAGTGCA
>ML777234.1:1690997-1701013 GCA_009831015.1 Picea engelmannii
AATGATGGAATATGATCATCAATGCAAGTTGGACCCCACAATGCCTCTCAAATACCCCTGTACTCGCTCTAGCACCCATCTGGCTACTTTGGTCATCATAAATCTCTGCCCTATGATGATGTCCCAAAGTGGGGACATTACATCATAAATCTATACTTCATCTCTAACACCAAAACAAACAATATTAATATAATTAAATCACTATATCTAAGAATGCATTAATAAACCATATACATGTGCATATTCCAATATCACTAAAATAAAAACAACCTTAAACAACATTTAATGACTAACAAAACAACATTAAATATGTAGCATAATCAATCTCTAATCAACAATAATTACCAATACCAAAACTAAATCATTAAGACTAACCAAGATCAATGTCCAAACAATAACAATGTGTCTAAAAAGTCATCAAGTTTTTAGAACATCATTATTTAAGCATATCATAATCTAAGATATATCAATATAATAAATTTAAGAAGAAACTTGGAGTAGATACAATAATAAACTACAAGTACCTACCAATAATAAAGGTGGGCAATATCCAGCCTACTACAGAGCATTGAATGTTGTTGCAGGTGGATTATAAGCCCCCGGATCTAAATTGCTTTCATATCCGATGGCTTATAATCCACATGTTGCAGCATTATATTGCTTTCATATCCGATTGCTTATAATCCACATGTTGCAGCATTAATATTATTCGCCAATAATAAAGGGCAGTGCAAGTGAGTGAACGCCTTACGTGTTTGAAATCATGAACATGAGACACTTAATTTAAATCATATTTTGAAAGACACCTCGTACTTATTTATGTGTTTGCATGTGAAATGTAATTGAAATTTTGTAGATGTAAAAAGGTCAATAAATCAAGAGCCTTGCGTTCTCCTCGTAGATATTATTGAAACTAATAGCGAATCATACTAAAGATACATTATATACCTTGTTTGAAACTGAGTCGAAGTAGATGCTGAAACTTATACCAGTTGGAATCAATTACCCCCTTTGAATTTGGAAGAACGGACATATTTTATAACGACTCAGGACCACAACCAATTGGTTGGTGCACTGTTGTTTACAATTTTATTCCAATATCCAGTAGCTCAAAGTTAAAAACAAACAACAAAATCAATTTATGCTATGTCAATCATGAGAACATGCTATGATTGAATTTTAAGTCATAAAAATGATTGTTTTTCATGAATTGTGAGAAGGTAGTGGCAATTATTTGCTCGTGTTATTGAACCATAGTTTTCCACCACAACCATAGTTTTATTGGGTTAGTAATTCTAACGTTTATTTATTCTTCCCTATATTTATGGTTAAATCTAGGTTAATAGAGTAGTGTATATAGTTAAATAGATACTTTTATATATTGAATTAATTATAGATACTTCTTACATTTATAAATAGTATTTTTAATAAGTTTCGAAATATAGAATATTGTAATAAATTTTAATAAAAAATTCATTTATATAGAATTTAGTGAAATTGTTATTTTTAAACAACTCATTTAATAAGTTTATAAATATAGAATATTGTAATAAATTTTAATAAAAAATTCGTTTATATAGAATTTAGTCAAATTGTTATTTTTAAACAACTCATTATTATGTTGATAGGTATAATAACTTCTTATAACAAGTGTCACTGAAGTAGCTATGTCCCTGTTGAGAAGTTTTTTGAAGTTTTTGCACAAGTTTTTTTTAGGTTTTTGCACAAGTTTTTTGCATATTACATATTGAAGATCAATGTGATATCTCAAATTTAAATAGTTTGATGCTAACAGTGCCACTACATACTCAAGTTCTAGTACTACTTTCATTGCAAAGCTGCAAATAAGTTTTTAACATTTTTCTCGAGACAAATGATGACACATCAACAATTGTGTTGCTCCATACTCCTCCAACTTCGAACATGCAAGCATACATGTGCTCCATACTCTTACAGCTTTGAACATGCATGCATACATGAGGAAAAAAGCTTCAAAAGACATTTGGTTTTTCTACATGTGTCATAGCCTACACCTACTAGCACCAACAACGAGACTACCCTAGCCTACAAGCGTTAGCTAGGAGCCTGACATTCTTTCCTGACTTTTCTAACTGTAATTCTCCTTGCATGGCATTGTTTTTTATTTTATTTTTTGTTTTGTATTTTTGCATCATATCCAGAAGAGAAGCTGGTACAACATTCGACTTTCAACAACAAGAAGTCAAGAATTACAACAAGTCAAGAATTACTTTCTTTATGTTGTGCTTAGATGGTATGATGGTAAGAAAAGGAAGTATGTATGAAACAAGTCTCCTTGATATGTTTTCATGGATTCACAACAACTGCATTTTTGCAATAGACGTTGTTTTATGCATTAAGGGTTGAAGTATCGAATGATATTGGATATTTAATGCATGTGGGTTTTTTGGTCTACCTGTATTTTAATGTTATCTTAGAAAACACAGTTTTATATTTGTTTTTTGGTCTACCTGTATTTTAATGTTATCTTAGAAAACACATAGTTTTATACTAGCACAACCACGTAATTTACGATGCTGATTAACGCCGAAAGGCTGGCGATCGCTGGTGATGCCAACACAGAAATGCAGCCACCAAATGTCAGCCAGTAGAAATGAAACGAAACTCGGCCAACACAAAAATGAAACGAAACGCGGCCAGCACATAAACGCGGTCACCACTCTATGCGAATATCTTAATATTTTTTAATCAGGTAGACATGGCAATAAGTTAGTGAACACAGTAATTTTTAAACATGATTAGGTAAATGTAAAAAAGTAAACATATAAACGGATGTCTTTATAACAGCTCGGAAGTTAATGGATGAAATCATAGCCATTCATTTAATGTGACGACTAAGAATATTCTAGGCATATTTAATCTCGTCCATAAAAAATGTATTAAGAACTAAAAACCTATTAAATGTGCCCATTGTCAATAGGTGTATGCCTTTCGACGTAATTACAAAATACAGATCAATCTTTGTACAATGCATTTCTTTCTCTTTCTACTGATGCTAGAAGAGCTAACATATAAGAATGGGCATCATATTCAGAAATGCGCTGAAGGTCCAATCAAATCTGTATGAGATTTCATCTCCCTCCATCGATTGTTCAGCCTTCCAATACAGATTGAATGAATGTTCTATGTATTAGAGTACTTACAATTTGATACTTATTTGGGCACTTTTTTTGCTCTTTTACAGATGTCGTGGTTAAGTGGGATGACTGGAGATTTTCAATGTTGATTACTGTCTCTTCTCTTCCCACTTAAAAAGGTCCTAACTTGGCACACCAAACTGGAAAAAATAGTGTGTTATGTTAGTGTCTAGTGTGTTTTCTATGCCTCAATATAAGATTCTGACAATAAGTTATTGTTCAACACTCATGGGTTATATGATCAATGTAACCATGAATAGTGAATTAGGTAGATATAAACTCTAAAATTCATTAACTACATATAGTTGTCGTGTATCGGTAGCTGCAACCCTGCCAGAAAGTTCCATTGCAAAGTAATGTAGACATTACACAGTAGTAACTACAAATATCGTTACCCTGTATGGGTAGATTCAATCTTGTCATGAAGTTCCTAGCTTACATGTATAAGATTTTGCAAAGTAGTGTTTGGAATTACACAAGTTTAGTATATCTGTGTTAATAGTCCCTAGTGGAAGATTATTGTGCTCCATTTTTCTAAAATTTTGCAGCGTAATGTTGACATTATACAAATTTTGATCCAGTATTGTATCTAAAATATGCACAACAATAACTTCTTGTGATATCAATAACATTCTCATAGCCGCAATTGTTGAATGCCTACTTCATCCAACAAGGGACTGAATTGTCGTTGAACTACAACAAGAAGTTCAGATTCATAACTTGAGGCCTAAATTTCATATGAGCAAAAGGACGTTTGATTCTGAAATATATGCTAGGAATCAGGCTACAGACTACATGTTTTCACCCTCATATATTGAAGGAAAGGGTTTTAGTCGTGTTGCACTCAACTTTTTATTGTAAGTTTCATTACCTTAAAATTATATTTACAATTAAAAGTTTCTAGTGACCTTTTAAAGTTATATTCAACGGTCTTTTGGTTGATTTGATTGTCAATGTTTCAATGCTTCTTATGACTTTTTTCCAGCTTCTAGTTCATTAAAATGACAAAAATTACATATCTGCAAGTGTTTGAGCTGTGTTATTGAGTTTAACCTACTTGCATTTTTTTTCTCTTTTAACAAAGGTGTTGCCAAAACCTGGGTTATTTATATCTACATGAACTGTGTTATTGAGTTTAACCTGATTGTATTTTTTTTCCTTTAACAAAGGTGTTTCCAAACCTAGGTTGTTTATATCTAGTATGTAGAGATGGGGGATAATGTAAACAATTGTTACATATGCTTCTTGTGAGTATTACATTTGTTATGTATCTTGTTATTTCTTTCAAGTTTTGAAATCTTGAAAAATCAAAGCCAACTACTTATGCATTTCAACATTCTTGCATTTGTTTCTACATTTTCTTTTTATATAAAAATAAATCATCTAGCATTGAAGAGAGAGTTGTACATAAAATTTTAATTTGTAGAAGGGTAGTTGTATGCCATCATCATCATAGTTGTTTTACTTCTTGTTCACCATCAAGTAGTGAACATTAACTAAATAGTAAACTTCTTTTCCGTAAATACTAAATAAGTATGCCTAACATGTTTATCTAACTCTTCTCATGTCTACAGGGTATCAATACATGATAAAAAAAAATTACTGATAGTGCAAGTGCTGGGTATAATAGACTAAAGCTATGATGATGAACTCTCATGCCTCGACTCTATTTTTGTTTGATCTGAGACTCTAATTAGTTTTGAATACATGGAGACTTACTATTCACTATTTATTGGATGTGTCATTGTCAGGTTCATATGATGATGCAAACCTTGACAAATCTAAAGAAACTGCTCCAGAAGATTAAGTACATAAATGTTATCTAAAATAGATTGAGTACAAATTGAATTGAATTAAGTACAAATTGAATTAAATTAACATGTGTGGGATGTGGAACTATGTATGTACTTGTTGTTATATGGCTATGTATCTTCACTTCTTGTGGTGGATTTGCTACTCCTGGGTAAGGAACTACTAGTGTCGATTGAGGAAATGCTTAACCAATCTTGAATCCATTGCTTATCTGTACTTTCTCCTGTGCAGCAAGGTATAGTGTGGTATGGGTTCTTGACAAAAGGAAAAAAGAAAAGTCTTGCCATTTGTTCCAGTGTGGTTTTATGGCTTTGTTCCTACAATATTGTTGAGGCCCTCTTGAGTATTGAGTATTGTTGAGGCCCTAGGCGATGGGTGGAGACGGTAGACAGTGGCCACATTTGTGACTCTTTAAAGACTATTTAAATTCCTGACATTGAAATTTTATTGAAATTCGAGTACGCTGACTAGAATAGAAGTGTTAATGTGACAAGCATTAATGTTAATGTAATGCCAGTAACAAAGTAGAAGGATAACGAACTTATAACTTACGAACTTAGAGTAATGTAACAATGTAAAGAAGAAAAAAATGCATATTCTAATTCATGAAAAATTGCATATTCCAAATCATAACAAAAAGTTAAGATAGGAAATGAAAAAACATACATTAAGAGAAGAGAAGCCTATAATAAGAGTTCAAAATGTTATAACCAATAAAATCGTAAACAAATAATTTTTCATAAAATATTTAATAAAAGAAATTACAAACTATCCTAAAAAAAAAAATTATAAATATCATCTATTTATTAAAAGTTAAATATGAAATAATAAACAGTCAACTTCCAATAAAATGCTAGAGTCTCTCCTTACCTTCAGCATAGACTAATAAAGGATGGAGTATGAAAAGTGCTTTTACTAAATTCAAAAAGTCCTTTTACTAGAACAGAGATGCGATGCATAGCCACGATGAATTAAAAAGTCCTCGTCAAAAATCAATAAAAAATCAATCCTCATGGCCACCCTCTCTCTAAAGTTGAGAGGGCATGGTTGCGTTTGAATTTTATGAGATGACCACCCTCTCTCTGCAGTTCGCATGATTACTTTCTATTCTTTCTTTATTCATGTTTTTCCCGTTATGTTTTATTTAGAGTTAACTTTATTGCTTTTACGTCTTGTTATATGCAAGCTTTTCCTTTTAATATTATGTTTATTGTGAGTTTACCTTGTGATGGTTACGCCTTGTTGTTATATTCAGGCTTTTCATTTTAATATTATGTTTATTGTGAGTTGACCTTGTAAATGGTTGATGTTGTTTTGATTTAAGTAGACATTTTTCATTTTCCTATTATATTTTATTTTGTGGTGGTGGATGTTGGTAAAGTTTAAATATAATTTAAATTTAAATATTATATATTAAATATAAAGAAAATAAATAATATAAATATAAATATTATAAAATAGAAGATATAATTTTAGAATAAAGATATTATTAAAAATATTATAAAATCAAAATTTAAGGAGAAAATGTAGTGTGATAAAGAGTTAGAGGAAAAAAGAAAATTAAAGTATTATAAGGATGTAAACAACCCTAATCTATAAGATCTATATTATATCTTTCTTTTGACAAGTGTAAAGAAAAAAAAAAAACATTGCTAAGATAAGAACAAATTCTCATGAGCTCCATAGTGAAACTGAGCATTGGTCAGCTTTGTGACACTAAGAAGGTTGGAGATAAAAACACTTTCTCTTAGATGGTCTAGCCTATACCCACATTAGATCTCAATTTCAAAATATTTGTGAGAGTACCAACCTCCCTAACCTTTTAACTCAACAAAACTATGGTGATCTTGGAAAGCTTCTCTTAATGTTTTTCGAGCACAAAAACAAAATTATAAATAATTGCAAGTAATATCTTACCCTCTTAAGCTTGGATAAACTAATTCGGTCTCTCTGGACATTAATCATCATCATCTTAAAATTAAAAAAAAAAAAAAATTGATAAAGTTTAAATATATTTTAGATTTAAATATCATATATTAAATAGATTGAAAATATAAAATATAAAATAAAATATAAATATAAATAACATAAATATATCTTTAAAAGTTTTAAAAAATAAACTATAATTATTAAAATAAAAATAGAAATATAAAAATAAAATAGTTTATATGATGATGATGATTAACTTCCACTAAGACCGAATTGGTGTATCTAACCTTAAGAGGCTAAGTGATTACTTGTGATTCTTTAGAATTTTGTTTCTCTACTCGAAAAGGATTAAGAGAAGTTTTCCAAGATCACCATAGTTTTGTTGAGTTAAGAGGTTAGGAAGCTTGGTAGTATGACAAATATTTTGAAAATGAGATCTAATCTGGTTATAGGTTGGAAAATCTAAGAGAAAGTGTTTTTCATATTCAACCTTCTTAGTTTCACAAAGGTGACACACTCTTTCATCCCATGGCGTTTTAGGAATTGACCAACGCCCAGTTTCACTATGGACCTCATGAGAATTTTTTCTTATCTTAGCAATGCTTATTTTTTTCTTTACACTCATCAAAACATATAGATAATTTTGATCTTCTAGGTTAGGGTTGATTGCATCCTTATAATACCTTAACTTTATTTTTTCCTCTAACTATTTATCACACCACATTTTCTCCTTAAATTTTGATTTGATGTTATTTTTAATAATATTTTTATTCTGCAAAATGGTGTCTTCCATGATTCCCCAATAGTTTAGCCAAGATTGGGCATCTTTATGCCATCCTCGCTTCAATCGAGGGTGATTACGACTCGATTTTGAAGCAATTTTAGGAAGCCTATTGTTTTCCATGTTGTTTAACTTGTTCTTATACATTAGGTATCTAGTCATAGCCATGCTCTCAATGGGGGAGAGACTCATTTCTAAGAGGAGGATGGGATAGGGCATATTTCCTTTAATTTTGAGATTATACGTTATAAAATTCTTTTGTATTTTCTCTATATTTCTCCAGGATTCACGAGAGATACTACAACCCCATACTTCACATCCATAAAGAATAATAGGTGTAATGAGAGTCTCAAAGATGAGTTTCTTCTTATCCCAAATCCAAATATCGGCTAAATTACAATTTTTTTCAAGCTCATAATAAGCTTTACATCCCCCAATAATCATTTTCTTAATGCTATAATTCTAGTTGAGCTTCTGGTGAATATCAATTCCAAGATATTTGTATGAAGTGACCTCCTCTAAGTTGTTGTTTTCATTTATGAAGGTATCATAAGTGATTTTATTCGATTTAATAATCATGACCTTAGTCTTATCAGTATTAACAGTCATACCCATATTGGAGCAAAAATCCTTAAAGATTCTTAGTTGGTTTTCAAGATCATGGGGACTCCATTGCATAAGAACGATATCATCAGCATAAAGAAGAGGATTTATGACTATACCAGTTAGAGTAGGGCCCACACAACCTACTTTTTCAAAACAATCTTCTAACTTGTCAATGTATATGCCAAAAAGGGTAGGGGACAAGGGACAACCTTGTTTGACTCCAATATTGCAGTTAATCTCTTTCGACCAGCCCTCGATGTTTTTAAACTTAGCAATAATGTTCTCATACATCCTTATTGCAGCAACCCTCAACTCCAGAAGCACTTTTATCTCTTCCAACCTATTCCAAAGGTTTTTCCTAGGAACCATGTCAAAAGAACTAAAGTCAACAAAATAACAAAAAATATTGGTTTTAGTATTGTGGAACTCCTCTGCAATGATCCTAAAGGTAACAAGATAGTCCACAATTGAATGATATCTCCTAAACCCAGCCTAGACTTTAGCTCTTTTACCATGACTTTCTAGCCAAAGGCTAATCTTATTTTCCAAAATAATTCCATAAAGCTTGGCTAAAATCAGGCTAATCATAATGGTCCTATAATTAGAGGGAGTGTTTCTATTCCCATTTTTAAAAATATGAACAATGAGGCTTTGCATCCAGGGTTTAGGGAATCCCTGTTTGACTTCTAAATTGAAGAGCTTGTGTATGTGAGGGATAAGGATATGACCTCCGATTTTAAAAATTTCAGCTTGGTAACCTTCAATATCCTTAGCTTTCCCATTTGCAAGCTGCTTAACCCCAAACTCTATATCATCTAAAGAAAAAACTGCATCCTCTATAAGAATAATATATTTGAAAAAATAAAAATAAAATATAAAAAGAAATTAATTCACTTAAATTTATTTTAATCCTAAATTTATTAAGAAAAGTTTTTTAATATAAAAACTTTTCTCAAATTTTATTCTTTAAAAGGGTTGGTTAAGGGTTTATAATTCCAAGGGTTAAGGGTTTATAATAAATATATAATGAATGCTTTTTCCACTTCATGGTTGCATTGAAAGCTCCATCTCTACGATTTAAAGAAAAACGTTGCAAACAAATGAAGAAGGAATCACAAAAACTACAATAAATTTTGGATATATAGTTAATTAAAAATCAATAGTATTAATTAACTTTTAAATTATATAATTTTGTTTTAATAGTATTAATCAACTTTTAATTTATATAATTTTGTATAGAAATCCATAATAATATTTTTTAAGTTATATAATTTTGTATAAAAATTCATAATAATATTTTTTTTTAAACGGTTTTTTCCAAAATATCATAATAAATTCAACTTTTTTCAATAAATTAGAATTTAAAAACAGAATTTATTAATAAAAATAAAATTTATTAATAAAAAGTATAGTATAATGTGTTTAAATAAAAATAAAAATAAATGAATAACAAAATTATCACTCTTATATTATTGGAGATCATGGTTATGAATGTCTATTAAGACTATTGTCTTCTTTTATATTGAGTCCAAAATAAATAATAATTTATTGGAAAGTTTTTATAAACTTTTATCCCTTATTTTAAATGTTATAATAAATTCAAAATTTTAATAAATTAGAATTGAAATAGTAGAATTTATTAATAAAATTTATAAAATAAAAAAGATGATATAATGTGTTTTATCTATATATATATCTATATATATCTATAT